>VZRQ01006447.1:941222-1128619 GCA_013397975.1 Machaerirhynchus nigripectus | reverse complement strand
ATAAGGGGGCAGGGAGGCCAACTGGCCAACTGAGGAAGCAGAACTGGAATACATTTGCATAATGAAACAACATCTTGGGAAAGATCTTTTTAGTTCACCCTAACCAGGCAATTTCTATCCCTAGGGACGGTCCCACCAATGGACTCCTTTTCTCCCTTGTGTTATGGGCCCACTGGCCCCCACACACACCCTAACCCTAATCCTAACCCAAAACTTGAACTTGGGAAGAACTAGTAAAAATGGAAGCAAAAGAATGAGATGCACCCAAGAAAACTATCAAGCTGGAGAGAGGTTAGAAGAAAGCTCATCAGAGATCTATCTGTCTTGGTACCAGTCTTAAAGACTGTCACCCCAAAAGTTGCTTTTGGCTAATTGTATTTGGCTAATTAGTTAATCAATATTCAAACAAACTATCATAAAAAAGAAAGGGGGTGAGCTGAAAGGCTGGTGTAGTGGAAATGGAACTTGACTTCAAGTTGCAGACTCATTCACAGTACAGAATAAAAGAAACTGGATTTCTACAAACAGGTCAGATTTCATTCCACGAAAAGGTCAGGAAAGAAAAAATTGTTTCATGTTCTAGTGAATCACAGGCTAAATACATGACAACTAGACACAGTCCTATCATGTCATGTCAATCATGATCACAGAGGTGTGGTACAACTGTGAAACACCAAATGTCTACCAGGAAAAATATCTTCAGTAAATATCAGCAAGCATTAGTCCACCACACCTCTGCTAGGATCCTGTGTACAGTGTCTTGCACGGTTCTGCTTATTCATGCTCAGGGAGGCTATAGTCAGACTGGAGGAGGTGCACAGTGGAGATGAGAAAATGAAAAGCTGTCCTGTGAGAGAAGACTGACAGCATGATTGAAACCAGGTCAGTGTCTCACACCAGAGTGTATAAAAATACAGCACGGGACAGTGCTGCTCTTTCAGAGTGCACTTCCTTTCCCTGCACCACTGACCAGTCTCCTTTGCTTGCTTCAAGTACTGTTCTCTCTCTTCTGTGAGTGCGTGTGGGAGGGAGGGGGATAAAGTATTCAGACATCCATCAATAGATGTTGGAAATGGGTCTTAACTGTAAGCCCAAATCAAATGCTTTGGAATGTTTGAAATAACCTTGATGAAACTAGACATTAATGAAGTGTCCCATGTGTTACCTGGGTCACATCCCGAATAGCACACTTGTACATCCAGGCAAAGGTGAAGTCAAGAACAGCAATGAAAATGTCAGGGACTTGGCACACAGCAATACCCATGAAGCCACTGGGCACATTCAATCTCTCTCACCCCTGTTCTTGTTAAGCGTAATTAGTTGATTAATGGTCTTCCTCTCTTAACTGAATCCCAGGAGCTCTAGGTGGGATCTGAAATGTGAGTAATGGGAAAGGGCAGTGGATTTTAAGTTGCTGTAGATGTAGCTCAGGCTTAAATCTGGCTTGAGACTGATTTCTCATCCCTACATGAGAAGTGAGATACAGAGAAGATCTATATCTGAGTCAATAGAATGGATATTTGAGATTTACTTATTTAAAGTTTTAGATGAGACAGCTATTCTGAGTCAGCTGTTTTCTCCTTATGATGGCAATGTCCAGCCAGCCACTCAAATTTGTTTCTCTCCTGCAAAAGTGCAAGAAATTCCACCTTCCATTGAGTGCTGGGGTGCTGACAGGTCTCATCAGCTTAGCTATGGGGTTGCTGTCATGTTGACATATGAAATATCTCTCATATGATGAGTCCTCAAAGCAGAAAGAACTGCAGTCACTGACAGCTAAGAGAAGCCTTTACTGATCAGACAGATTTAGTGGTGGAGACAACCCACTTTTTTGTACTAAGATGGAGTTTACACAGAGGATGCATTCCACCTGAGTTTGCCATTTTAAAACATCAGGTTTTGTTGGAAGATTAGGCTCACCGTAGCATCTCAGTCTATTGCAGCCTGTCTGGAGGGGAAAGGAGAAACTTAACAGTGGGCAAAAGGAGTAGGAGTCCTCCTTAAGAAGGTATAAGACAAGTGCAGGTGACTTCTGGGTCCAGGATTCACATGCATGGAGGACCTTTCTGTGTATATCCTCAGCTGGTTCCACTCTCTTTCCAAGAGGTCTGAGTGGCTTATGTCTAGGCTGATTTCAGTGACGGCTGCCAGCTTCAGTTAAGGAAGTGGGATCCCTTCCAGCCCTGACCAGTTCACTTTGTGTGATGGAGGAGCTGTATCGACCAGCAGAGCTGGTCTGGGGGAATGGCCGTTTGTACACATTTGAAAACATCACCAGTCATTGCATCACTCTTATTTCTGGGGTAGTTAAAGGCTGCCTATGAGCAACTTCTGATGAACCTGAGGGATGCAGCTAATTTCCAGCAAATTACATAGTTTAATTGGTACTAAAAAATGTTGGGACACATAGAGAACTGAAAAAGAGTTCTTAGCTAAGGATATCAATAACCTCTATTGCATGAAATGTCTCAGATTCTCAGACCATTTCAGCAGTAGCTGTACTTAAAATTATTAACAGTATTAAGGATCTATTAACTTTATTACAATAACAAAAAAAAACAAATAAACAAACAAATAAATAAAGCAACACTTGAACAACAAAGTTCATGTCACACTTATTTCTCCTAGCATGGTAAACAACGTGCTACCATTTCAGGATTTGAGATAGATGGTTATTTGCTTTCTATTCTTGTACCTCTAATGTAAAACCAGATTAGAGTCTTTCTGAAATATGTCCCTCTTTCTTGCGTTCCACTCTTCATGCTGTTGCAAGTACCCACATAAATGATTTATAATGTAATACTAGTTTCTGAAATGCTTTTATGCCTGGAACCATATAACTTCAGAAGGTTGGGCTGCTGTATTGCAGTGGGTTTAATTTGCAACTACTATGTCTAAAATACTGCTGGACCTCTGCCTTGCATAAACAGTTACTTCAAATCTGTAATGATTATGTGCAAGTCTGTGTTTAGAAAGAATGAAAAAAATGCATGCACTTCCCTGAAATCTTAAACATAGAGTGGAGAAGAGAGAGGAGAATCTGTACTAATTATTTATTTAAAGATTTCAACAGTACAAAGATGAAAAGAGATTTTATTCTGTCAAGCACTATGGTTTGAGTAGTCCACTTAGTTTTGCCATCTGTTTTTGCAAGCTTTGATGTGAACTAAGCCAAGATTTTAAATAAGAAAGGAGATTATATATGGCTTTGTATAAAAATTTGTGAAGTTTCAAGTACTTCCAATATAAGACCCTCAGAAAATCTGTAGTGCCCTATAGGTTTGTTCTAAGTATTGAGACATGATTTAAGTTGTACTCATCATTAAAAGATCATACAAAGGCATTTTAGTCTGAGTGAATAAGTGGCTTAACAGTGAATGAATGCTTTACTGAAAATATTGAAGAAGCATACTGCTACTTTTCAGTTAGACAGTCATCCCTTGTTACACAGAACATGAAGAATTATAGTTTTGAACACTTCAAGTAATCACACACTCTATTGCTTCTAATTGTTAGGAAAGAGATGCCGGGTCCTTCTCTAGTAACCAGCTGTATTTTCACCTTGAAACCCTCAAACAACTTGGAAAGTCCTTTTAGATGCCCTCTTATGACTGGTAGTTCAGCAATTCATTCCAGATATATTACTGTATAGGATATGGCCCTCACCCTTTCTTCATCCAGCCTACATTACTGAACACTCTGGTTTCTCATAAATCCCTTCACTTGTGAAAGAATTCCACTGAGTAGAATTCAACTGTTTCTGCAAAAGGACACATTAAAAAAGGTTCAGTGAAGACTTTGTTCTGATGCAGTGTAGGAATTACTCCCCTCGTGTGAGGAGCCAGTTCAGTTTTGTTATGCCTCAACAATGGTTGTCAGAGGCATGTGGAGGAGCGGTGCACATGGGCCACGTGCAGGAGGCAGCCAGAAGAAGCCCTGTCTCTGGGAGGACTTCACCTGGCAACACCTCCCATGATGCAGGCAGTAGGAGACACTGTGGAGGGCTGTCTCCAATCAGGTTGCCACAAGGTCGCCACCAATGGACGGCAAAGAAAGCTTGGACCAGACCAGTGGTTCCCATTTAGTGGGTGGACTTTGGGAGGGGCCAGGGGGGTATAAAAACTAACTGCGTTGCTGCGCACGGTGGCTGATTACTGCTCATTTGCTGGCCCGCTTGCTCACTTCTTTGCCCTGGCCCCAGCCTGCCTTCTGGCTCTCCTGCCCTCGCTGGTTCACCCTCGCACCTGTCCTGCCTTTCTGTGCCCCTGACCACCGCCTTGCCGCTTCGCCCCGCGTCCTTTCCTGGGCTGCCCTCTTCCAACCCTGCCGCCCTGATCCAGATGTCACTGCCTGCCCTGTCACGCCGATCCAGCTGGTCACCACGACCCCAGTCCTGGTCCTCTCGTCTGAGCGCCCACGTACCACGTGTCCGGTGCCGTCGCTGCGGGAGCCACACCTATGGAGCTGCATCCCTCTGGGAGCTGTGCAGGCTCCCTAGGACGGAGCCCGTACCCAGGCTGGCAGTGTGCATACCCCCCACCACCTGGATGCTGACAGCACTGGCCTGCCTTGCTGGTGGTAACGCCCTCTTTTTGTCTCTGTCCCCTCTCTCTCCTCTCCCCCAGTCCTTTTCCATTTTCCTTTCTTTTCTGTCTCTTCTAGCCCTCTTTTGTTTGGGCAACTCCTTTGCCTTCTCATTTTCGTTATCAATAAATGGTTCTCAGATACAAGGTTTGCCTTGTTTGGCTTCATTCCATTCCTGATCATCCATTTTTAAAAGAACTCCTCGCAGTTCCCTGCAGTGGAACACAACACCTCGTTAGACATTAATTTCTACTTTTTTTTTTTTGCCTAGATTGCAAAACAACTTTATACGTACATTGGCGTGGTGGCTTCATTCTGAGGTCTTGATCACAGGAGCAGTTGGTCTACTATATCTGTAACAAATTTGGAATTGGTCATTCCTCATCTCATTCCTCTCTTCACACAGTCTGAGAATCAATGGCATGAGTGCTGCTTTTTCACTCAGCCTTCCTGTTATTCAGCAGCCCTTCCTTACTTGTTATCTCAACAACAAATTTCTGAATCCTGTAAAAAAAAAATTCCATATCATCCCTCAGATTTCTTTTGTTTCCCCCAAATCTCAGTTGAAATGTATTGCCATTTTGCCTTGATTTAGATCCCCTTCCTTTGTTAGGTATGTTTATCCCATAGGATGCTTAAGGATGCAGTTCTCCTGGGAGAAATACAAAGAATATGAAATCATAAAAGTTCTCCAAGCGTAGCCACAATACATATAGGGAAGGTATTATATACACAGAATGGGAGATTATCTTTCCTCTACTTTCACATATTCAACTGAGCCTAAATATATAGGCTGCCTCATTCTTTGTGCTGGATTCTGATCACAGCTGGAATGCTGTCACTGGCATGTGTTATTGTGGTAAAATACAATTAAGGCATCATTATATTGAAAGAGAAAGTATCAAAAAAAAAAAAATCCCAGCCTTTTGTTCAGAGAGATTTGTTGTTTTAATTTGATTGATTATCTGAATTATTGTAGTTTTGCATTAGTGTTAAAGAAAATATATTGCTCGGGGGTCTGTACTCTGCATATGGATTCCTAGGTAAAAAATTCTTTTGATATATTGGTCTTGTCCTTTGGAAAAGCCCTTTTTAAGTAACAGAAATCCTCTACTTATTAAAGATCCACCTTATGTGCTCCTTCTTCTTTGCAATAAACCTTTGTTGTTTGATTTGTTTCTTGCAGCCTCAGCATTTTGAGGACATGCCCTTTTTGACTTACTACAGAATTCCTGGAAGTGGCATCTATACAAAATATCTTTTTTTCTCTCAGAATTCAGTAAGCCTAAAACAGCTTTGGAATTGCCAAATAAGAGCAGGTGATTTAAATGCTCTATGCATGGACATACAGGGAAAACATCTGACTGGAAATACTGTGATGAGCCTCCACGTCTCTCTGTTCTTATCATCCCAGTCTTCCTCTTTTTCATCCTCCTTTCTCTCTTCCTCTGAACCCTCACTTTTTTCTTCTCTGTCTTTCTACCTACAATTTTATTTTTTTAAAGCATCAGCCTTCTGGGGCCTTCACACTTAACAGAGCGACTCTGTCACCATGGGAAGTCATGCCAGACTTTGAAACAAAAGACACCCAATTACTGCGTCTTCAGTGCTGCAGTTGCAACACAACAAAAAAAGACACTAGAATAAATGGAAGGAAAAAGAAAGGGATGGTTTTGGTGCTGAGATACAAAGTAGAGTGTTGGTGGGCTAAAGCTGGGAAGAATGTTTTACATGGAGTAGTGGATTGACACTGGCTGGATGCCAAGCACAAACCAAAGCCTCTCTCTCACTCTCCTCTGCAGCTGGACAGGGGAGGGAATATAGAGCCATTTGTAATGACCCATCCATTCTTCCCACCGCCAGCATCTCTTTTCTCTTCATCATTGTCACTCATTAGGTACTCACTACTCATCTTCAGCTAAAAAATCTTTCTGGTTTAGTTTTCTCTTCATTACCTTCCCTCCATTTCTGTCCCTTGCTTTCTCCTTCTGCTTCCCAGGCTGCACCCTAGTTAGCTAGGTGCTTTCTGGCTGTGTGAGCTCTATAGATCACTGCTTGCTCTCCCTTTCCCCACTCAGGCTTATGCTCATTTTCTTTAGGATATTTTAAGCCACTTTGGCTGTGTGCTGCAGCTCTGAAGTGGAAGTAAGTGTAATTGATGCAGGAAGAGATTTTCAAAGGAACAAATGGTAGCTGGGTCTCAGACTCTTGATGACTCTCAGTGGAGGCTTGGTTCCTGATTTCTGTTTATGCCTTTGAACACATCCCCCATGCTTTTTGGATTGTAAAACACTTTCAAGAATCACTGAGAATCAGATACACTAGAGTTTCTTTTGACTTCCCAGGATTAACTTTTTCTAAGGCTAGGAAGTAAATGCTCTGCTCTGCTTTTGTTAGCTTTATTCTGTGAGGCCAAATTCAGAAATAATCTGAGTTGGTGGGTATATACCTGCATAAGAAATATTTCAAATTAAATTAGAATTTTCAGATTTCAAGTAAAGAACTTTTCATTTGTGTGGAGGCTAGTGCGTAAATTATCTTTTTTTCCATCAGGATAGAAACCTAAGCAAAGAAAGGAGGGCTAAGGAGAATTTCCATCTGGATGCTGGAGGAAACATAGTGAACCAGGGTGAGGAAAAGGCAGAGGTACTTAATGTCTTCTTTGCCCTTTGAGCTGGAAAGCTGGATGGGAAACAGAATGAAGCCCCCATAATCCAAGGGGAAATGGTCAGTGATTTGCTATGCCAATTAGACACTCACAAGTTTATGGGGCTGGATGGGATCCACTCAAGGCTGTGGAGGAAGATGCTGGAAGGGCTCACCAAGCCATTTTCTGTCGTTTGCCTGGCTAACCAGTGATGTCCCAGACAACTGGAGGTTAGCCAACATGACACCCATCGACAAGAAGGACCAGAAGCAGAATCTGAGGAACTACAGGCTTGTCAGCCTGACCTTGGTGACAGGAAAGGATTCAGAAACTGATCAAGACCAGTGGGCTGCAAATCCCAGGAAACAGAGGCTTCCAGTGTAGGGACTCTTCATTCAACACTGTTTCTACCCTACTGCCAAAAACAGTTTAGAATCTTATTTTTGCTATAAATTTCCTGGCATTTTTTAAAAGATTAAAATGCTTATGAGTAACCACATTAAAATTAAGCAACACGGTTTAGCTTTTGCTGCCAAGATTCTCATTTACACTGAGATTCCTTTAAGATCTCTTTGTGTGGGCAATGTTGCAAAGTGCAATTACACTTCATTGTTACTCACCTTAAGTTTCTTATTGCACCAGAACAGTAGAAAAGCATTATTGTGAAAATACAAATCCAGCCAAAATACTAAATATACTCAATTCTTATTTGCATTAACTGTCAGTGCAAATGAAAACTTGGCCGAATGTCTACATGTTTATTTTCACATTTCCGATTTAATCAGAGGAAGATGGCAATAAAACCCCTTTTCAATTAAATCTTTTCAAGTAGATTGACTGTGTGCTTGTGCGTGCGTGTGTGAACAGCACCTGACGTTTCAGGAACTCCACAGTCTGTCTCCTGGGGGCTTCTCACTGCCATGACCATGGTAGGATGAGAACAAGGGTTATTAAAACAGGGCTGACTGAAGAAGTCTCAAGAACTCTTTTCCCTGAGTTGTCTCACTTTTTTTATTCAAACTGATTGGTGAGTGTCACAGCAAGCTTCACCCTTCTCAGTTATCTGGAGTGGGAAAATTTTTAAAACAGCTTTAAGAAACTAGAAATTATTCTTCTTTTATGACTGAAAGCATAAAGTTGCCATTCAGAAGTGTGATATGTCTCATGGGAAGGAGAAGGTCTGTCTAAATGACTCCTGACAGATGTTTGCCCAGCCTATTCTTCAAGGACCAGTAGATGTTCCACAACTTTCCCAGACAATCTATTTATTTCAGCAGTTGATTATCATTACTTTTAAAATGTTTAATCTGTCTCTCCATTTTTACAGCCTGAGATCTTTACTTGTCGTCCATGCGTGAAAAAAGATTATTGGTTTCCTCTCTGTGCCAGACTTTTAGCAGGTCTCTCCTCAATCTGTTTATCTCTGGCTTGAGCTCACTCAGTGTTTCCCACAGACCAAGATCTCTAAGCCTCTGACCATACTTACTACACCCCTGTGAATTCTCTGCAGCCTGTAGGTTTTCTCAAATGAGGAAACAAATATTGGCAGAGACCTTGTCTATACCTAAGAGAGAATGAGGGACAGTCACACCCTCTTTACAGTTTATTTTGCCATTAAAATATGTTTAATTGAAGCAGTATATGACCAGGGAGTTTGAATCTTACCACTGTTTTGTGCAAGTAAAACCTGATTCATACCAAATTAATCTTCTACTGTGTTTATACATCTGGGTTGTAGGTCTTTCCTTGGAAGACCAATTCACAGCTTGGAAGACAAAAAGAACGCTGGAGATGAGAAGGAGCAAAGGTACCTAAAAAAAATATTGTTTCTGTCCAACAGTTTGAGTTGGAAAAATCCTTATTAATTAATCAAACCTTATGATCTTGATCCTCTGATAATTATTTATGAATAGGATATATTTACATTAATTATTTCAACATAGCAGTTGAAATTCTGGCTGAGGCTTCTGCTTGATAAGCTACGAAATACCAGGACCTTCAAGTCCTTCTCCACAGAGCTTCTTTCCAGCAGGCCAGCTAATGATTTTATGATGACATTCTCCATTTTCTGGTACTCCTCTCAAGATCCCTTTAGAGACCATGGGAAAAAGCAACAGGTGTGGTTTGTCTGATGTATTTTAGATTTCTATTCTGAGCAAGATAACTATAAGATAACTATAATTGCCTGCTTCTTTCCTTTGGACAAAATGGTAGCTTGGAGTTAGAAGCTAAGATGTAAATGTCCAGATGAATCCAAATAATTCAAATACACTGCTGAAAGACACTTAAGCTGACCAGAGCTGTGGACCTGAGTTCCTCCCTACCAAAGGGATTTCATTATTCATATTCATATTCTTGTCTGAAGACTGGCCTGGACTTCATGAAATATATTAATTCTCATCATACTGGAACCCTTCTGGAAATGTTTATATCTGCAATGAAATGTATTTTCTTGGAAAGTAAATCCATTTTAAAAGGACAAAGCCTAATAAAATATGCATGGCACCCACTTCACCCCACCCACATTTAGGATCTAAGTTAATCCACTTTGTGAAGAGCTTTTACTTTTTTCCTAAGGAAAAAGACTTTGTAGTAACAAATATAGTAAACTGTTCATCAGGACACTCACAGGCCCTGGGTCTGCATGAAATTAGGCCCAGTGTACTAATGGATATATTCATTTGCCACTACCTCTCCTTGGTAAGGAATTGGGGGGCTGCCTTTGAATTTCTGTCATGCCTTGTAATTTCCCTTCATAACGAGTGGTAGCCTCCCTAAATGACCAGACCTACTGAGGTTACAGAAAACCTGTTTCTCACTGCATTTTGCCAAGATCTTATAATTAGAACAAAGAATAAGAATCAGAGAAAGAAAGGGAACTGGATGTCTACAAAGCTTTAGTGTCTCATGTTGCCCCTCCCTTTAACCTTCAAGCTGGAATTACTTGAAAGATTACAAACAGGCCAGTGAGTGCCCTTCTGTTACCCTGTATACTAATAATTTTATCACCATGACAGCTCTGCTTTCCATGGGCAATGTGAGCATGGCTGCTGTTCCTCGCAACGTGTGGCACTTTTTTAACTTGCCAGCCTCGCAGGCTACCACTGAGGTTCCAAATGTAAATCAGTGGGAACATCTGAAGTAGCAAATTCATTTGGTTTATGGACATCATTTATTATCAATCATGTTCCTTCCTGGAAGTTCTGAGTATAGTGGCTCAGCAGGACTGTTACATTTTTTTTGTAAGAAAACTATACTGTCTCTCTACTTATACCCTTGTCCCCCTTGTTACTCTCGTTGCAGAGTTTCTGGAGAAGATGATCTTCCATGGAGCTGAAAGGGGAAGGGATCTGGGGGTGTGACATCATCTTTCTCCTCTTTCACTTCCACTAGAATAAATGGGCAGTGCTTTGCTGTACTCTGTATTTTTGTTTTTTATCTGCCCAGCTGCATGCAGTCACAGAAATCAAAGACTGGGCTTGTAATAGCTTCAGTGTTGTGCAAGCAAACAGCTAATAAGTTATCTCTGCTTTGAGGAGTTGAGAGCATTTTGAGCTGTAGTAAGATGCACCAAACAGATGTGTGACCATTCCTGTGTATGTGTGTGTAAACTAACACTGTTTAACACACTTAGAAAAGCAAAAAAATTGTTTTAAATTCTTTTATTTATGCCTCTGCAGAGGCTGAGCTGTCCCAGTCAAAACTGGGGATTCCCTGTGTTGTAAACCGCAAATACAAACAAAAATAGCCTGTCCCTGCTGCAAACAGCTCAGTCTGAAAAGTCAAAACAAACACAAAGTAAGTGAAGGAAAAAGGTGATACCAGAAGTAAAAGGACATTCCCAGTAAGACACATCTTAGTAAGGTTTTGCAAAACAGCCCAGGCCTCACTTTAGACAAGTCTGTGCCTCTACCTCCCACAGTGGAATGAAGTCTTTGGTTGGTAGGCAATTATGATGGTCAGTAATTTACATGAGAAATGCAGGCATAAGAATCTGTTCTTTTCTCTTGTGCTGTGTGTTTCAAACTTCCACCTCTTCATCCTTCTTACCTTTCCTGTCTCCTTTACTTCTGTTTTTTCCCAGTGGAAGAAATAGGTATGTTTTGCCATTACTGCTGCTGATGTATCTCCTTGGAAATAAAACCCATAGAATTCAGCAAAACCAAACTAGTAAAGAACAACAGCAGATTTATTGAATGATGAATTGGTGGTTCTGTGTATGTGCTTTCTTCTGGCACTCATGAGATATTTAATCTCTGTCATAGACTTTCAGACATTATCTCTGGCACAGCTCAAGTGAAGTCCCAGGTCCTGAAAGATGAGGAGGTCTGGGAGACTTGATAACTCACAGAAAAGACACTGGTCACTTTGTCAGAGACAGTGAAGTGATTTTCAATAGTAAGGTTTTTATTCTAGGCAGATTAGACCATTTTATTTAGGTTCTTTAAAAAGTATTCCCCCAGCCCACTACAAGCACAGCAGCCAATTATAGTGTCCCCAAGTGCTCCTGAATCTCAGTGTTCCTGAATAATGAATTGTTTACACTGCAGTTAAATGGAATTTCAGATCACATATTGTAGTGATCTAAAGTCAGTTTTATTCAAGATATCAGGAGTTTTTACCTATGAGTTCTCTTCTTTTTAAGGAAAATTGTGGATTTTTAAACAGTACATTTAGATTATAGAAATTGATTTTGTCATCTGAAAATTTTGAGTAATCCTATTTCAGTTGAAAATTTTAGATGAAAGCGTTTCAAATAGAGGTTTTTATGCAATATTCTGGTCTGTGTGAAACTCTAGCATTTCAGTGTCTTCTGAGGAAAAAAAACCCTGAAAGTGTAGAAAATTTCTGATTCATGAATTCTATTTTTAAAACTGTTATAATTTCTATGTTTCTTGTATAAATGATTTTAACTCTATATTTCTAAACCTTGTAACACAAGCAGCATTTAAGCAACACTTCCACTGATGTTACATATTGAGAATATCAAGGTACTGAAAAATTTTGCTTTGGTCACTTTCTTTGTCACTGACACTGTCTGACTTCGGTAATAGAAATACTCCTTCTGGATCCCATCAGTCTTAAAACTTTCACTGTATTTTTGTTCACCCTTGTGTCTAAGTATACAAAAGAGTGTCTAGAACAAAAGGGTGATCCATGAGGATTGGAGAGAGATTTATTTTCTTTATTCTCCTGGCATTAGCCTATTGCTCATAAAGAAAAGAGTTGTTTTCCCTTTTTATCTGAAGTGGGAATACAGCGTATATGGCAACATGCTGTGCTTCTGCATGATACAGAACCCTCATGGTGAGTGTATTAACCAGGGCTTCACTTCAACAATGTTCTGTTAACAAGACATTAACAAGGAGTAACAGTTTTATGAGCTATCCTGCCCCAGCCAATTACATATAGCAGCTTTGGCACAGATAATGACATAGATTGGTGAGTGGGAGTTTACATTTCCATTAAAGGTTTAAAAGGGTTCACTAGTCCAAGCTGGTGTTCTTTGAAAATATCTTAATTATACAACAACAAATGCAGAAGAAATATCAGTTATTAATAACTGTCTTGAAAAATTAAAACAAAACTGTGAATGATAACTGTACAGCTATGTACAAAATGTAAAGAAGCCATTCAGATGCAGCTTAGCATCTGCAACTCAGCAATACTGAATGATGCAGTTAGGACAATATTCTTTTAAGTTTCTTGATAATCTACATTTTCCCTTGAGACTCTCAGTTCCTGGAGTCACAGGATTACACAAACTTCACAGCCATTATGGAGAAAGAGAAAATTTCTAGTCCTTGAGTTTAGGGACTAGAAACGTTGGAGTCTATAAGCACTAATATGCCAAGGAGCAGAAGGGAAAATGAAAGACTCAAGCATAATTTATTTACATCTAATATATAGCATTTCATAAATTTCAAAATAATATGCAATATTGTTTTTAAAATTTCATCAGGACTCTCACAGCTGTCTCAAGTCTGGAGTGGCAGGTGGTATTTTAGAGCCTGGAAGAAAGTAGAGGACATCATAGACTTGTTTAAAACAGACATAGCAAGCTTGTAGCAAGATGTGCTTGCTGTATGTCCCTGTGGACATTACTAGCATTTTGATACAAAGCAGAGGATTCAATTAAATGGTGCTCTAGCTCTTTGAAAGGAACACAGAATTGATTACTCAAACCATTATGCCCTCAGATATGCATGCTGAATTCCCTTTGTGCCCAATGCCTATAAAAAGCCCTGAGCACATGGGAATTTTGAGGTTAAATTGCCATAAATATTTATGGATACAAGTAATAAAAGTAGCCTTTCAGATCTTAGATTTCATTCAGGTGATGACTCCAAACGGATATTGCATTTGAAAGCTGGAATTTGATAAAAGAGTATTTTCTCCCATCTTTTACCTCTCTTGTCTTTATTGATTGTGAGCTGTTTGCTGTAAGCGCTGTCTTTTATTAAATAACTCTACATTGCCTAGCACAATAAAACCTTGACTTTTTTTTTTTTTTCCCTGCAGTCTCTAAACACCATTGAAATGCAAATAAATAAGTTCAACATCATTCATTTCTACAGCAAGGACAGCTAGTTCCCTTCACTACAGGAATGACTGAAGGATGTTTATATTAATTAAACAGACCATGGAGTTTCTCTTGGTCTAAAATGTGTGTGTGTGTGTGTGTATGTGTGTGTGTGTGTTGGAATAAGATCTGTGATGGCATAAGATGGTTTTTCTTCTTGGATGAGTAAAAATGAGAACTGGTTGGTCAAGTGAACGTACCCAGAGTGAAGATGTTCAGGCTGCAGGGATGTCTCAGCTTGGGCTCAGACAGAAAACATGGGAATGGTCCCATAGCTCAGTGATAACCTGGAATATTGTTCAATTGACTTGCAACTCTGTGGGAAAGAGTGCTGACTGGTAAATTCAAAGCTGTCTTTGACTCATACAAATTCCTCAGGTGCATGACTCTGACCATTCCTCAGATGTCTCAAGAGGTTCCTGGTACTTATAAGCAGAATTCATACACTCACCCTCAAAACCTATTCTTTCTCCTCCTCGGTTATTACCTGAACTGCCTGGTATAAAATAAGCTAAATCCATCCAATTGAAAGCACTATAGATTGTTTTCTGAGAGTACATTTTGCATGCACTGTCTGCTGGAGGTGCTTCTGGTGTTGGAATTAACTTACTACTGTATGCACATAATAGTTTCTTTTCATGTTTGCAATGTGCCATTGAGTTATGGTGTTAGCTGATGGAAAAAATCCACTATGCTATTGCTGAGTAAAAGATAATAGATTTTGATAAGCGAGAATAATTAATTTCAGTGATCCTTTGTCACTTATCTGCCTTTTCTTTAAGTGGATAGCAGCAAGTGAGAAATTTTTGGCTGTGGATTTATTGCAAGATGTGGACTGGGGAGATGTAGCTTGAAGTTTTAATTCAGAATTTTTTTAATTCCAAAGCTCCTACAATTTATTTGGTCCACTTGAGTGATCTGCTGCCATCTGAATTAAAAAGATTGTTTTGTCCCAGTGAGAGAGAAGGAGTAGAGTAAGAACTCATGACAGAATGCTTGCAACACAAGAACTGCCCAGTCGGAGCAGAGTAACCCAAGCTCTAGTTAGGCTACAACACTGACTTAACTCATCATGCCACATAAGTGCTTTCTTCTTCTGCTGTTTCCACAGAAGATGAAAATGGTAAACTACATAAATGAGCACAGTCCATCAACTCTACTAGTGAATGAAAGTTTCCCCAAAATCTGCGATTAAGTCGAAGAGCTTCCAACTAAAATTGCTAATTCTGTCATCTTGAAAGGAAATTTATAGAGACATAAATGTAAAGCTGGAAAAGATAACAAAAGGTCCCTTAGTTTATCTTGCTTTCCTGAGGATGAATTAAAATTAATATCTACTTAAAAATCTCATGACAGATGTTTGTTAGACTGTTCTTAAACTAAGTGTTTGAGTATACAGACACTTCTTTCTCCTTATGTAGTTTTTTTAAGATCTTTCTTAAATTTTATATTTCAGATTTTTTCCTAATATTGAGACTTACATCCTTCCTGCAATGTAATCCTGTTTCTTTGCATCCTGTGCATGAATGAAAGAAGTAATTTATGTTGTGTGATACCATGTATGGAGATTGCATGTGAGAAAATAAAACACCACTTTGCAATACCCAGTGGAGACACATGGGTACTCAGGAATGATTTATTACAGGCTACTGCTTTAATTGTAGTCTTCCTTATGAAAAAAGTAATATGTAAAAAATTATAATTCAGGGCCAGTGCAAGGGCAGCTGAAATCAGTGGAGTTGTTTTACACTGGCTTTCATTTTGCTTTGCAGCTGAAAAATGAATTAATCTTCAAAGTAAGAAGTGATTTAATCCTGTCACATGGCATGAGAGTGTACCTCTACCATTACACTTGAAAATTATGTCTGATGTTTTCTAGAAGTTTTATAGATAGAATTTGCCTTCTTTTTCTTCAAAGGGAGAAGGAAGTTTTCCATTGATTTAAACCAAAATCAATACCTTACTTTGCCATTAATTTTGTTGAGATCAATAGGTCATTTCTGACTTAAAACGTTGTCATAGAAATGTAGGCCTGAATGTACATAGCAGGCCTACTTTTCTTGGTCCATGGGTTCCATGTAAGTGTAACTTCACTGAGCTTTTTCTTTATCTACAGCATGTAGATAAGCAATGTATGTAAATAAGCAATGACCTGTAACACTCCTCCTCATCCCTGTCCTTGATAATCCCCGATACTGGGTGCACATTACAGGGAACAAATAAGCAGAGAATTCAAATGCAAAGGCCATACATTCATGTACACTTTTTCTGACCATACAGACTTGAAATAAGACAGTAATCTGTGCCTCAAACATTTTTGCACTTTATCTATTTGTGGGAAGGGTGTGTGCTGTCAATTGATGTATATCTTCTCTCACAGCTGGGGTTTCAAAATCAAAGAGCTGCTTGTGCACTGTTCCTCATGATTCTTTCCAGAAAAATCTATTCCTCAGTGTTCTACCACAGAAAGATTGATCCTACTCTCTGATATGTACCTGACTCAAAATGACATGACCATGTAGCTATGTAAGTGTATGAGTATGTCACAACCCCAAACTAGGCCTCCTGTGGCATTGAAGCAGAAGAGAGAGCATTTAGAATTTCAGTTCCAAATTATTTTTCAGTGACCCTGTGTTAAACATCCTTGGAAACACCCTTCCATTCACATGAGAGGGTATCTGATCTCTTGGGAAGAAGTCAGTAGTTTTTCATGGCCTGTCTTCATCCTGGTCTAGCACATGCACAAAGAAAGTTATCTCAAATTATTAGAGTCTCTGCGTAAAATTGGTAGTAGCAGAACAAATTATCCACCTCAAGAAACCCAACTAGAAAAATATAAGGCTGACAAATCAGAATATGGCAACAAAAAGACTTTCAGTGTGATGTCCCAGAGTAACAAACAAAAAGCTATGGGACCGTTCCCTGAATCCATCTTACAAAAAGTACGTACTTAACAGCTATCTTTTGGCACCATGGCTTTTGGCACCTTGATGGCTTCAGTTGTTTCAGGATGGGTAATTAAAAAAGACCACTCCATCTGCAGAGTCCAGGGAGCAGACTTGATAAGTCTGGAGAGACTGCTCAACTGAATGCATTTTATCCTTTTTCTCCTGCTATCTTTTCTAAACATTTGTAATCATCTGCCAAAAGCTATGAGTCCATGACAAGAGACATATAAATCATCATCTTGGGTAAGGCCTTTGTAGAGGAATTTATAAAACCACACAAGGGTAGGAACAATGAGATGATACAGACAAAGATTCACAGGTGGAATCTGCCAGTCAGGCACATTTTCCAATAGCACTAATTTACCCTTTCTCTAAACTCTCTGAAACACTAGCACTGCATGTGGATGTCTGGAGGGTGCCAAGGAGCCCTAGCAGCTGGAAGGAACTGCAAATTGCAGTAGTTTTTTTTGCAGTCATGTGTAAGTTTGGATTTTCTTGGACTCCCTGTCTCATATCCAACCTTGGCATGTACTCCCTTTGCAATGTGTACGTTACAGGCCTTGGGAATTGCAAAGTTTGCCTTGTAGTGAGCGCTTTCCCTGGTACTGAGCCTGCGTGTCTGGCAGCCCGTTAGCAAAATTTCAATTTCCTTCCTGTGTGGGCATGCTGAATGAAGCCACTGCTGCTCCTGCACTACTTCCCCTAAGGTGCCAAGCTTCCTTCTTGTATTTCAAAATGTTAACAGCTGTTATCCAGGAGCTGCTTAGTAATAGGACTAGCAAAGCCTTGAATTAGTTTCCAATATACTGAATCAAGGAGAAAGAAAAACAAAGGAACAAGTGGAATATTTGTTCAGGATCAGCAAACAATGACTGACTCTTCCCAGACATTTAGGTCCAGACTCCCAAAAGGATTTAATACTAACTTTCATTACAATCAATTTGGATTAGCTAGTTTTTTAAAAATTCAGACTTTAGAAAGTAAGAACTTCACAGCAAGGATCAATGTTTTCAGACATACTAAATTCAAACAAAGTTGCTGCAGGAAGAGTATTAGAACTAGAGTTATTATTAGGGTTGTTACAGAAAATTATTTATGAAGACATTTCCGTCACCGGCAGAGTGACAGCGCTCTCTCTTAATTTCTTTAATGTCTCATTTGATTTCATATCAATCCCAAGAAAGTCAAAACACATAGATCTTAAATGGGTAATTTTTTAGGGATATGAAGAGTGAGAAATAGAAGGGTGGATGTAATCAAAATATTAGGGAAGAAAAATAACCTTATTTTTCAGAAGTCTAAGTATCTGCAACCATGTAACCATTAGATGTTCCTGCTGAGAACCCACACTTTCAGTGACATTGATTTTCTAGGATTCAAATGATGTTAAACACTTGGTGTTTCCCTCATTCAGTTCCTGAAGTTTAAAAATCCTCACCACTGTTTTTGGGAAAAGGTTCTGGCAATTCCTGGAGCTGCTGTGCTGTTCATCTGCATATTGGGGCACTGAATAAAAGAAAAGTTGTGAGAAAAGCCATGGGTGAACCTGAAAGTGTTGGTAAGGCCTAGGCCATATTTCCATTGCTCTTACGTTATACTAGAAATATATCTATGACAAAAAAAGTATTTGTCCTGCATTAAATTCAGTATTATTATCCTCAGCTCTGAAGTCTGAAGGGTCCTTCTCACTCTTCTGTCCTCAGAGGAAGGGGACTTACATTTTCTCCTCAGTTCTGCCATACTATGAATGCTAAGTGTAACACAAGAGCTGGGCTGGCTCTGAAAGACAGAGAATATCTGCTCTTCTCCTCCAGAGATAAAGCATTCACAAGATAAGAGGAGACAGCAGAATGCGTTCATCTTGTCAAACGACACTTTAACTGGAGTACAACTTCTTAACTGCTGTGTTTGTACAAATTTAGCATATAGAGTGATACTGGCAAGCACTCCTGGAAATTTTCTGAGCTCTTACATGTACAGCATATCTTTCTCCTCCCAACATGTTCTTGTGCAATCTCTCTGCAGCAAGAAGCAGATCAAATTTATTTCAACGCTATGGCTTGGGTCTTTAATTTGCTACAGTGATGGTTATGCATGACAGAAGTCTCCATCAGTCAGATTTTGTTCCATAAAAAGCAGTGAGGGCACCACCCTGCAAAAGATCACTAAATCCTTGTCAAAGAGACATTTGAAGAAAGGGAGTGGTGTGGCATGGAGCTTCGGCTGCTTACACAAGTCAAATGTGCTGGAATTGCTATGAGCGTATTAACCCAGATTTGGTTTTCTTCGTACTGTTTGTATCCTAATCCATTTACAGTCTGTATCCTTAAAGTCATCATGAGCACCTTGCAGTGTTTTCTATCTCTCTCTTTACCAGCCTAGACAGCAACACATGCAAATGGAATATAATGGCGCAATATTTCAGACAAAGCTTCAAAAAAGAGTCAGTGAATACATGCAACATATTACCACTGCATAAGCCTTTATTCCCTTGGGCAATTCTATAAATATCAATCTATTTATTTCTCATTTAGCTCAATGTCACTGAAAGTGAATCAGACCCTTAATATTGTTTCATATATTTATTTATGCTGACCACTACAGTTATCAGTCTCACTTTCACAGCAAGCCAGGATCTTTGTTACTGCTGGATCTCTAACATGAGGAAGGCTGAGTCAGGAGAAGATTAGAAATTCCTGGCATCCATAAAGCCTGCTTCCTGGCAAGGATCTTGTGACACCTCTAAACCTTATCTGTCTCTGTAAAACACTGTGGGGTAGATTGACACACAGTGTTAATTAAGGGATATGGTCTGTGTAGTCTGTTGGTACAAGCCACTTTGTGTGCAATTGTTTAGAAGAGGAAAAAGCCAGTCAGCTGGATGAAATCAGAGCAGTTAAATATTTATTCACAAATGTAAAATATAGACAAGCAGCAAACTTACACAGCAGCTGTAAATAACATGCCAAAGAGAAAGGGACCCCTAAATACTTGTGGTTGAAATGTGTCAGTGTCCTGTGCAGCATGACAGAAAGTTGCTGCTTCTTTTTAAGATCTAATTGAAAAAAAAGCAAGAGCTCTTGGATCAGAACTTCACGGCATAGATTACAACCCAAACTGTCTGTATACATGACAGAAAGTGTGTTTTCTCCCTGGGCTTCAGTTTTGGCTCGGCACATCCTTCAATAAGAGGCAGAGAGTACATTGGCAGTTTTGGCCTGTTATGAGTTTCATAAGGTAAAGTGTTGCTGAAGAAATAAGATGTTAAATCTAATGCTCTACATCCCTTCAAGGGTTCAAAATGCAGGTGTTGTATAAGGAAAGGGCTACAGAATTTGACAAGAAATAGGCCTGAAAACTGACAGTAACATCAGAGGCTGCTGTTTCTGAGGACTGGTAGTGGTGGTGATTTGTGGAGACACAGATCTTGAATAGCCTGAGTGATATAAGAGAAACAAGATAGAGAAACACTTCAGCAAGACACACCAGGTTTTAAACTGGTTTCAGACAAAAACTCAGTACATTCCTGTATACTACATGCACACATAGACAGGTGTACACATTCAGAATATTGATATCTCTGCCGATACCTGCGTAGATCTGTAGCTACTTTTGTGATATATTCTGTGTATAACCAACCTTCCAGTTAATACCCTACTTTCTTGCAATATCTCTTAAAAAAAAGAAATATCTTGGAAATCTTTAAGTCTTCATTTATTCACACATACAGAATTTCCTATGCCTTAAACTCATTTATACGAAAGATAAGAGCACTTATTCTTTTCTGATCTTTTATTAAAATGGTTCCTCAAATTCTTGCAGTATTTTACTGCTTTTCATAACAAAATATTGACATGACAGGAGGTTCTCTTTCTTGAATGCAATCTGAAAAGATGCTGCCTCTGTAAGCAAATGAACATTATTTGTTCAATGACTAGCCAAAAGAAAAAAAAAATAAAAGAGGTGGACCAGGTCTGCTGGCTTAAGGATTGTTCCCACTCAAGACCCATTTCCCTAAGTAGATCTTTGTGGTGGTTCTGCAGGTCTTCCCCGATCATCTGCCTCTCTCCATCTCATAAGCCACACTTTGGCTATGGCTGAGATCTCACGGAAGTGGGTCATATTACATTTAGCTCATTTATTCAGAACAGTATCATAGTCTTTTGTTCAGCTGTAATAAAATGCAATTATTGCATTGTCCCTCCTTGTGATTAATTCAGACAATGTTTACAGACAAGACCTTCTGCAGATATTTGGTAGTATTGCTGGTATTGATGCCCAATGAATTTAACCATGTCCTTCTGCCACTTGTAATTACAGATCCATATCTTCTCTCTCTGTCTCTCTCTCTTTTTCCCTTCTAGTTTGTCTGTATAAGCCCAAACAGATTTCAACTGTGATTCCTAATGGGGTGGTGGTGTCTATGCTTGCAGAAAAATTGTCTCCAGCATGAGTTCAGCTGTGCTTTGAACTGAATTCAAGAAGCTTATTTGCAGTGAATAGCAATTACAGCATTATTGAGTCTATGAATGTATGAACAATGGAACACTTTCTACTAGAAGATGGCATTTCTTCTATTAAATATAGTTTAAGTATAACCCTTTAGATAGCTCTGTCTCTTGTAACACACTCAGCCTATTGATGGTGATAACTACTCACAGCAGATTATTTTCCCCAGACTCATTTTGGGTAGTGGCAGAGAATAGAGGTAAGAACAGACTGAGTAAAAGCTTTCTCCAAAAGGCTGGCCAGAAAACCTCTCTCTCTGAACTAGATTTGATGCAAGTCTTGCTAGTTGAAATTATCTGTCTGTGAGAAGTTAGACAAGAATGTCAAATGGTATCTTCTTGTCTTCAAATGCAACAATTTGTAACTGAAAGAAAAAGATATTGAAAAGGTATCCATGTGCTACAGGTATTCTGAAATGCTCTACTTGCCCAACTTGTTCTCTCTTCCTTTTCCGAATACCATTTAGGAATCCCATGTTCAGGCCTGACACAGCTGCGTCTTTTTTTCAGGTGAACAGAATCAAATCAGAAAAAAGAAAAAAAGGAAGCAGATTTCAACACCAGCAGGTTATACTTTAAAATATTCCATTGACACAGAACAAAAGAAAATAGCCCTGCCGTTTCATCACAATGAGCCGGTTTTCCAATGTTCTCCAGACTCATACCCCAAAGTATGAGACTGAGAGCCCTTGTCAGTTTCTGGCTTTTACTCTTTAGAGGGATGTGCAAAGGAAGGGTGAATGAGCTCTGAACACATCTGGCAGAAGCCAACTACCATGTGTCCTGGGGCGACTGTATGATACTGTATTCCCTATCGTCTGTTTTATGCCCAGACATGAGTCCTGTACCCTTAAGCTGGGTCTGGGAGAGCGGGGGGAAGCAGGTGGACTTCTTTCAGTGGCCTGTGTTGAAAACACAGATAGCTCCCTTGGTTTTTTCCCCAGCACTCTGCTCTTTTCCTTGGGAGAGAGACGGAGAGTTAAAACTTCCTTCCTTTTCAACTAGCTTCTTGTTCATTAGCTGAGGCAAGAAGTTCTTCCCAGGACTGTGGCTTCTTCTTCTTTTTCTTCTTCTTTTTCTTCTTCTTCTTCTTCTTCTGGAACTGTTCAGCTCTGCTCCGTTCCGAAACACCAGAACATCACCAGGAGCCCCACACCATGGCCCAGAGGGGAAACTCTGGGGCACTGGACCCTGTCTCCGGAGGACCTTGGGAGAAGCCGAGTAGGACTCTTAAAAATCCACCTTTTTTCCACAATCTTTTTTGTGGAGAAAAAGATTGTGGAAAAAAATAAAAAATTTTTTGGAAATCTTTTTCCACATCGAGAAGGCTTATTACCTAACGTTATTTTTTTTCTTGTGCCTGAGTGCACCCTGCTTCTTAAATAAACAGGTTTTTTTTCACTTTCCTCCAAGAAATTCCTTTCAAACCTGTGGGGGAGGGGCTGCCAAAACCTCCCTTCCATTAGAGGACTTGTTCGTCTCAGGATGTTTCCTCCTAATTAGTCTCAAATCAAGACACCATGAAAAAACCAGTATTCATGCTGCCAAAACACTTATCATTGAACTTTTATCAACTATTCAAGAGGGCACTGTTGAAGTCCAGGTAATATCCCAATATACCTTTTATGGCCTTTGGCTGAAACTGGCTGACACACATCATATTCAAACCTAGGTAAAGGACATTTTCTCTACTTTTAATCAGCTATCTAGCCATGCTCTTAGTAACACTGCAGACATTATGCTCATTAATGTGATTATGGCAATATTTTTCATTTTTGTCTCATCAAGGTTTTTTGCTCCTGTGTTTAAGGTTGCCTTCTTTATTGCATTTGGTCTTAGATTTCACAAGCATTTTTTTACTAACAGTGTGTTGTTTTGCTTTTCACACTCTGGCATTGTTTTTCTGAAATGCTAACATAATTATCTCATGGGAATTGTGGTTCAAGCATCCCATCTGCCCATCCCATTCTCCAGGTTGTGCCTTCTCTTTAACAAGCATCTCCAACCATCAGCTGAGGCCTCATCTTCTTGTGAGGAGAAAAGGCACATAAATGTACAGAATCAGAAGAGTATTTTGTAACTAGTGGACAAATTCAAGCTCTTCCTGCTATCTGAATCCCATTTATCTCAAAAAAGTGAGATAATAAAATTGATCTGCTTTTCCATGTTTTTCCTTTTTTTTACTTCCTTAAATGTGTGATATCATGTAACTGCAACATATGAAGTTTGGAACCATTGTGTACTTCCTCTGCTTCCCTCTATAACACACAGATGTAATTTTACAACAGCAGGTTGGGAATAAGGGGAGAAACAAGCAACTTAAGAAGAAGAATTTGGATCAAATGCAAATGTACCTAGAAATATTAATTTTCATATATGGATGTTATATTTGACTTGAGGAGAAAACCCCAGAAACTATGCCAGCAATATTCCTTCAAATCAAATTTGCTTGAGCACTCCTTTGAATATCAATTACTTTCATCTTTATTAGTACTATTTCTTTTTCTTTTTGAACAAACTGGAATTATTTTCCTAGAACGGTGCCTTGTCCTGTGGCCATCTAGAGCAGGAGATAGAGCCCAGCACAGCCTGAAATCTGGTTTATAATCTTGCTCTGCTTGTAACTCAGGGCGAGGACAAACCTGATCAACTGTAATTTTTTTTTTAATTATTATTTTCAGCCATATCAAGAAAGCAATTTCTATTCAGCTAGCAACCTACAGTCAAGTACAAGTAAACATGATGGTTGTGGACTGTTATTTCACAGCTAAGACTTTATTACTGCAGGCACAAGTCTGAATGTATTGCATGCATTAAAAGACAAGCCAATTCCTCGAGCAGTGGTTTGACTGCTGCTGGTTGGAGCTGGGGGCTGTGAGCTTGGACTTATGGTTTCTTATTTTCACATGAACTGCTATGTGACCCTCGGCAGCTTTAGTTCACAGTACCTCAGTTTCCCCAGCTGTGAAATGATGATAAGAACTAGGTATTATGAGCTGAGGGACAGATTCTGACACCTTTATTCAGAACTGAGTAGTGCAATCGATTTCAGTCTGAGGAAAAGGTAGCAGCATCTGGCCATTAGTGTTTATAAAGCACCTTCTCTTGGCTGATGGATTAGATTAGATTTCAGTGCTGAGATGTTGCCATGAAGGGTTCTTCAACGCGGTTTAAATAGATTAGATAAAGAAAGTGTTTTGAGCGGTTTGGGTAAACGAGATGCAGAGAATCCTGATGATGGTGGGAAGAGCAGTTCCAAGGACGAATAGTAAACAGGAAAAGAGGCCCTACTGGAAAAAACCAGTAAGTATTGCGTTTGTGTGGTTTTTATTTCTTTGATGTTTGAAGTGGGAAAAAAATAAAAGGGGAAAACATTGTCTAGGTAAAATAAAAACATAGTATAGGTGTTTTCCTTGAACTCAAAATGATTGTACAAAAAAAATTATGCCTTTTTTTCCCTCCCTTTCGGAATTATGGAGCCTTTTTATTTAATCTTTCAATCTTAGGCCATTCACCTATTTTTAAAATAGCCCCATGAAATGAAAAGTTGAGAATTTTCTCTACACATATTCTAAAAATAAATATTTTGGCATTTTCTAAAATTGCTGGCATTCAAACTTAACTTTTATTAAATTTAATTTTTTTTTAATCTTATTTGGATTCATGCTTAATTTGCTATTTTATTCTCTGTGAAAAAGAAAAAATTTCTTTTTCTGTTCAAAGTTCTGTCCTTTCCTGTGCAAAGTAGGTGCCAAAGAAGATACTCGGTGTTAATACATGGGGTGTTTTTTCACACAATAAAATATCAAAAAGTCCTTAAGGACCTAGACCTCTAAAGAGAAATTTGACTGATGTCTAATCAGTTTGTAGCTATGTCTTAATTTTAAGTGTCCAAGAAGCACAAATTCAAAGGTGTTTGAACTTTGCAGCCACTAGGCCAGGCAGTGGCCCCTCTTACCATCAGCTGCTGCTCAGCTGTATGCCTCCCTTCACTCTTCATTCATTTTCTTAAAAATTCAGTGTGAATGCTTCACCTTCAATTGATCAAAACCTCACAAATGGTAGGCTAAGCATTTCACACCGGGATATGATTATGTTGTGTGGCGGGTGGGAGATTGATGGCAGTTCAAAGGCCACTAAGATCATGCACGCCTCAATATTTTTCCAAATCCATCAAAAAATATCCCCTTGAAAGCTCTCTGCTATTCAGGGACTGATTTTTCTTGATTTCAAGGAGAGTTGAACAAAGTTTGCAGGAATTGCAAGAATGGGCAAGCATGGAGCTGATGGAGATAAATTGCTTATGATGGAATGGGCATCCAAAGACCTAATCCCATGATGACCGAGGCTTAAAAGAAACAGGGGAAGTTTCCAAAGTAGTGACAAACATGGGATAGGACCGCAGAACAGGATGTGTCCCAGAGCTCTGCAGGGTGTAACAGATCTCTTGCCAGGTGATGCTTTCGGAATTATCATGAGACTGGCAATGAAGAAGGTCCAGGTCCCCTCAGCTGCCTATACCCTGGCCCAATACTCTCAATGAGAGGAAAACCCTTTCTAGCAGAAGGAACTTGTGAGCCACAGACACACATCCTGAAAAAAAATCAATTTCTGCCAGTGTAGAACAGCAATCCCTCTCTGTCTTACCCGCACACACACTATTCTCCCCAGACTGGTCACCACCAGAATTGGGGAGAGGGGTGGGGCAAGAGGGGTCATTTGGATGATGAGGTATGACATAAACTCTTCTTCATCTCCCAATCACCTCTCTGGGAAAAACACTGCTAGCTCCAATTCACAAGTCCAGAAGAAGACCAGGAGCAGAATACAGTGTTTTTTGTTCAAGCTGTGCTCTGAAGATCATGTTGGCCTTTGGAGATAAATCTAATTTGCAAACTTTCTCCTCATATTTATCTCATTTTTCATTTTGTCTACAGGAGAAAAAAGCATAACGAAAGATTGCAATTAAATTAAACAAGGAGAAAGTGTAACTTCAACTATTTATTTTACTGTCTTCACTTTGAAGAGAACAGGAAGGATGAAAACCAAGTGATATTTTCAAAATTTTTATGTTGATATTTATCAGAAACATTTTAAAACAAAATACATGTTTACTTCAGAAATGTCTCTTCGCTAAAGCAATTAAAAAAAAATAAACAGGAAGTTCTCTATGAAATTTATTTTTCCCAATAAAAAAATATTTCCAGTCTCCTGTCTAATTGGCACTTTCCATTGAATAGCAGGTCTGCAAACCCAATCCTAAACTCAACTTGGGTTGTAAAAAGGGAAACCTAGAGTCTCCAGTCTTTTTGTGGCTTTTCCATTGCTATTCATTTTCCACAGAGGCCACTCCAATAGCATAATGATGGGTGCAAAAATCAACACCCTTGGACAGAAAATGGATAATAAATATCCTCAGTACTCATGCTGATCCTTTGAAATGCTCTTGTTTTTTTCTTCATTTCCATGATTTTCCCTGGTCTTCCACAAAACCGCTTCTTTCCTCCCTAAGGTCCAGATTGTATGTCTTAAGTCCAGGGCTCATCTGCACTCTCTACTGTGTTTGTGAGAGGGAGGTGAGAAATTATCTCAGATGTGCTATGAAAGGGAATATCATTGCACAATCATACGTCATCCTGCTTTCTTTGCCTAATCTCTTCGTTCAAACTTCAATCAGTTCAGTGCACCACTGGCAGTGGGTGAAAACTGGGTAAACAGACTCAAAAACATCCTGTCTTGGTTTTCTTTGCCATGTAAGCTGATCAAAAACAAACACAGGGCTAATATACAAAAACATTCTCATGATGTCTGGATGCGTAACAACTGGAGGTAGTGGAATTAGTTTAGGCAGGCTGGGTGTGGGCCAGAATGCCAAAGGATGCATTTTAAGTGTCTAGCAATTCAATTGCATCAAGTAGCTCATTGATATCCTGTGCCTATTGTGGCTGAGTACCTGCAATGGTTCATTAGTTTTTATCAACAGCCATTATGAAATCATTGCTCTGCTTTCATATTTCACAGGGACATTACTGCTGACCCACAGAAAAACAATAAGGGATCAGAGGAGAGATGGTGTGGGTGTGTGTGCAGTTCCTGTAGGTGCTGCCTTGGAGCTGAGGAGGGAGGAGGCAGATGTGAGGGTGCTGGCTGGGCTGCTGGGGTGAGGAGACATCTCTGTGGGGTCAGGTGCTGAAACACAGGTGAGGGCTCTGGAGCTGAGGGAGAGGATGACAGATGGCTTGTTTGTTTGCTGGTCTGAGCATGTGAAAAAGTGTCACTCTTCACCCTTGTCTGTCTTGCAGCTGCCTTGTTCTGGGCAACAGGTAGGAGCTGCAGTAACCCACCTCACTCTCTCCTCTACCAAAGCACTTCACCCCTCTGAAGCACTCAAGAACCCTTGTTATGCAGTCCTCAACAAGACATCTTAATTTT
Organism: Machaerirhynchus nigripectus; assembly: GCA_013397975.1. Lineage (NCBI taxonomy): Eukaryota > Metazoa > Chordata > Aves > Passeriformes > Dicruridae > Machaerirhynchus > Machaerirhynchus nigripectus. The sequence continues at coordinate 1,100,917 of VZRQ01006447.1, read as the reverse complement.
GCCCTGTCTTGCTATTTCATGTATTTCAGAGCCCGATTCTAGTTATTAAAAACACAGTTCTTACTACCTGCATTTATATGCAACTCTCAAATGAGAATGACATGGTTTGCATTGTATACACAACACAGATGCTCAGCCAAACAAATGTATGAAGGTTTCTTTTTTACTTAAATCTTCTGTAAACAAGAATGGTTTTAAGATTAGTGTTTTGAAAATTCTTCAGATGAGTTATTAGTATTTTTAAACCATGAAACGTCAATCTCTTCTATAAAACAAACCAGTGCTTGTAAGTACAGCTACTGTACTTTCCTTACTCACCTGAGATGTGATTTCACCTTAGTCCTGAGGCACAAATGCTAGGAAAAGGCTAACTGATAAACCTGGGGCACCCTAAGCCCCTTCACACTAGACCTCCATGCAACATAGTAGTCTGTCACTCAATAAAAATTAACTTTCCAGATTTTGACATCAACCCCTTTTCTACAGACCCATGTTGATTTACTCCTGGTTGAGAGGATGATCTTGCAAAATTTCTTTTATAGTGTTCATGAAAAAAGAAAGAAAGCTCCAAACCTTTCAGATACGTGCTTATGTCCCTGCCCCACTCCCCCCAAAAATTAGATCAATTAGGTTCTTAATTTGCAGGATTATTTTAAGGCTTAGTGAAGTCAGTCATACTTTCTTTCTTTTCTTTTGTGCCAAAATAGTATATTTCTTTCTTGGAACGTTTTGAAAAATGTGACATGAAATGTTGCAAAGTTTGGTGATGGCAGCGTTAGTAATGACAATAATAGAATAGTTTGATTTTTTTCCTTCAAAATTAGTATTTAAAATTCATAAATTGAAATCTGTCTCTGTTTTATAACTTCAGGAAAATCAGAAAAGAGCGTTCCTGAGAACCTTGTACAATCTTTACAAAACATAAGATATTTTACATAAGAGAAAAAAATTATTACTATATTTTACATAGAGTTGAACATCTAGATACTAAACAATTCTTCTCTATAAACTGATCTCCATAGAAAAACATAGGTGGAGACACAAATGATTCAACCTTTATATATGTTAGGATAAAATTCAAGTTACACAGTTTGCCATGTGAATAAGGTGTAAAAGGAAAAGGAATTGCAGCAAAAAGGAATACACCAAAACAAAACTGGAACAAACATGCAGCAGGAGAAAATACAGAGGCTTGCTTGTTAAGTCACACCTGTGGAACTTATTTCACTGAAATGTTGAAGAAAACCCTAAAACACTCTGGACTCTGAAACATCTGTTAAAAAATGCCTCATTGAGAAGAGTGTTTTCTGAGCTTTGGAAGTAAGTTCTGATCTGAAGCAATGTTGTGTTCATTGCAACATGGACGAAGCATTCTGGGGGACAATACAGGCTTTTGTCTCTAATGGAAAATCTAATTTGATGTCCATCTTTAGGTAGCGCAGCTGGGGATAATTATACATTTCTGTCACATATTCCAAATTCTCCCTGCTCCGTGGGAGGGTAGGCGGCACAAACACCATCACCTGACCACTGAAATGGAATATTAAAATCCAAGGAATAACAGCCGATGATTCCTGGCTTGAAAAGTGCATTGTGGACTCAGTTTTATCCCCTCACATCTGTTGCTCTGCAGCTTCTGCTGGCCCTCTACAGCTCCCTACCATTGTCTGCCCCTCCTTGGTGGAACTTCTTGAGCACTGAGCACTCACAGTCCTGCCTCGTTCCAAGTACACAGTCCTCAGCAAACTGATGACCTTCCCAACACAAAACTTGACTTAGTGCTCCACCTCTCTCCTATCCAGAGCTTTGCAAAGACCTTTGTATTTTCACACTGTTAGTTAATAATATATGAATGTGTGTATTTACCACTCAAGGTGTTTCAGTTGATGTGTTTGTTTTATGTATAACGAGACACAGCTAATGTGTTTAAGCTCATGGCTCAGTATCTTGGATTGGTCATTAAAATGCCCACCTTTGCTGCACTGACTTATTAAATGGCTCATGGAAATGGCCTTGTCTAGTCCATTTTCTCCCGTATGGTAATAAAATCAAAGCATACAAATTTCAAAATACATACAGGTATGCTAAAACCCAAACATAAACCAACATAAAGTTGTCTTATATGTATGCCTGAACATAAGCACAGAAAACCAATCATGTTGCTGAAAATCATAAATACACTTCAAAAAAAAAGCCCCAAATCCCTTCAATAACACCTTGGTTCATCAGCGAGCTCATGCTTTGGTGCATTTGATGTATTTTCCTTTAAATATTTTCTCCAGCTGTTCAGGAAAAGCCTTTCTCATTGCCCATCACCCATACTGTGTAAAACCATTAGTGACCAGCACCAGGGCAAGTACTTCCTATCAGTGTCCAACTTCAGCACCTTCCTCCATTTCTCCTCCCTGTAATTTTCCAGGCCACTGTATTCTCACTATGCAGCAACTTCAGTATCCTAATATCATGCTCTTTTCATAGATTGTTGTCAAAATAGCTTTCTAAAAGAGAGAAAGAAACAGGTAAGCCAAATATTGCAGACAGACTGAATAAATACCAGTCTCATTTTCATTCATTAGTACATAAAATTAGATTGCCTTAGGTAAAAAAGAAGGCAAGGCTGGCATGACTGTAGCAGTCTGAAATACCTGCTCAATTGGTAAAGTTCAGGGGTTTGTCCAAACGACAAATTATCAATGCTCAAGTCCCACTTATGTCCCCACACAATAACCTTGGGATCTGTAATTTTACCTATCCATAAATAACACCTTATACATTGTCTGGTCTTCTGGCTCAATAAGACTGCATGTTTCTGCAGGCAGCGCAGGTTTGGGGGGTTTTTTGCAACTGCTGCCAGTGATGGAATTAACACCACAGAGCTAGTTAGCTATTGATAGCAGCAAGCAGATGAGCTTTCAGACTGCAGTAGCTATAGATGTGTCATTACAGAGTGAAAAGGATTATTTTGAAAAGCTTCCGCCAGCACAGCTCCAGATGAGGCCTTCCCTTACATCTGGGGAAGAACCAGAGGACATCTCAATACTCTGCTTTTACTCTGTCATTTTCCTTTATGCTTTTTACTCTGTCATTTCTAGTCAGGCCGTAGAGCCATTTCATAGTCACACTGTGTTTCCATGTAGCATAGATTTGGTCCACTGATCAGTGATAGCTGCCTGAGTGTTCCAAAAGCAAGGCCGACTGAATGAACATGCTCTTGAAAAGAACAAAAACCTAGGAGAACACCTGTGAGTTTTTAATCTCCTCATCCTCTTCAAATATAATTGAATTGAAGTCATGATATGACAATATTTGAATGCAGCAGTCCAGTCAAATATATATATTAAGACTAAATAGTTCTTTGTCTGTCAGAAAATGCTCTGAAAATTCTCCAGGTTTGGAAAAAGCATCAAAAATAACAAGAGAAACCATAATAATTTCTATTTTTATTTATTTGCTGGTTTATTTTTATTTTTCTTGTTTTTTCAGTGAATTTCTCTGTTTGGAGTTTAGTGGCCCAGAACTGGGTCGTTTAGAACACCCAGCAGAAAATTCCACCACTTCCTAGGAGAGGTTTATGCCATTTAGTTATCAGGATTTCTATTTCAGCCTCTATGATGTTGGCCAAGAAAGCAGTTCCTCGGCCATGGGGTTGATAGTCACTAATTAGACTGTGTGAAATCTGTAAAAAATTTCAGGAGTAGGCAAAGGAATGGAGTGTGCCAGAATTTGGTTGAGGAAAAGACGAAGACTCATTTGGATCCTCAGCATTAATGTTGTCCTTTTTGCCTTCTCCGAAAAATGGGAAATCATCCTGTTTTGTTTTTCTACTTATCATGTGCCCTGTAACTGAAGTCCTCCACTTTCTCTGGAATAGGAAGTCTCTTAAGTAAGGCAGAATAACATTTCACTTGCCAACTACAGCTCATTTCTATATGTTTGATAGCAAATAAGTGAACATTTACTTTGGAGAAAGACACTGAAGTTGAATGAGTTAGTGAAGAAAAGATGCATGCATTTTGCATTACTCAAGTTTCTTGCTAGGGACACATACAAAAAGTGCGAACTAAGCAGTTCATGGTCAGACATGTACACCTAAACCTATTGACATCTCCATTTTTTTCCCTCCTTATATGCTAAAAATACACTCCAACATAAATATTAGATCCAGGGATTGTAGACTGCTCACAGACCTTCCCAAAAAGTCTCAGATGATGCTGGTGCTGGCCTTTTCTGTGTCATCAGTCTTGTCATAGACTGACCGTACCACAGAGGTCAGATCTGCTGTGACACTTACAGAGATCAAACCTCCATCACATGGGACTCAAAAAGGAGCCAGATCCCTCAAGGTATTTTGACATCTACCTGACACTGACTTTTGAAGTGGGCTGGCAGCTGCAGTGGGAGCCAAGACAGCCATACCACACTCCTGCACTATTTTGCCGTGAAGAAATCCCACTGCGCAACCCAGAGGTATGCAGCTTGCAGCATCCTTCACCACCACTCCCACCCCTGGCTGCAATTCATTAAGTCTCCTGAATACATCTGGGACATCTATAAATATTTATGGTTGCAGGCTGACATTACTTTCTCAAAGTCACACAGGACTTGCATCACGGAGCACAAAGCTCATTTTACTTTAACCACAGGGTCATGCTTCCTCGTTAAACAGGCATGCTCAGTCCCCCCTCTGCCCAGTGCAGACCCCTGGGGGTGTACATCCCTGCGGCAGCCCCTCCACAGCCAGCCCTGTCCCTGCTGCCAGGGTCCCTGTCCCCACTGCTGGACTGGTACCTGCCTGTTCCTGCCCCTCGAACCCTTACTTTGCGAATGTAGTCTGAGCACAAACCCCAGCCAGGGCTGCACTTCAGGCTGCCTGGCTCAGGCAGAGGAGCAATAAAGAATTTCAAATGCCTTTAAGGCACACTGACTTTCAGAAATGGTTGACGCAGTCATTTTTCATTTATTTATTTATTTGTTGGGCACAGCGTCTTGTGTGTATAATGTTTTCTTTTCTCCCTTTTCTGGCAAGAGATTGGAGAGTAAATTCCTAATATATTATTAATAGAAGACTTTTTTTTGACAATTAAAGCAAGCAAGCAAACAAAGAAAAAAAACCCTCAAAAATTACAGCAGTGAATGAAAGTGAATTAGCAAATATACAAATTGAAGGGATGATCTTTGTCCTGGCAGAGAATGGTAGGTGAAGAGGGATTGAAGACAAAGACACATTGCTGAGACACCTCACAATGAGCAGGGGGCTGGAATATGTCTTCCACAGCAGTTTTTACCCTTTGCATAGAAAAGAGTGATTCACTCTTACTGTCTCTCTCAATATGGAGCAAATTCGGCTGAGCAAAGTCATGGCTGAGCATTTGAGGGGTGTCTGACTGTTGGTACTTTCTTGCTTATGTAGCTCCTCCATAATAGATGAAGTCTGTACATATTTTCTGTTCAAGGACTGCCCTGTATTTAGACAGGGACAATGCACAGATTTGAATAAAACTAACTTCAAGGCAAGTTTTGAAAATCTGACATAAAAGAAGAAAGATTGTCTATTCACCCTATAGTTGAGCAGTCTTGGCTAGNTGTGTAGTTTTGGCTATTTTTTTTTTTTTTTTTTTTTTTTCTTCCTTTTTTTTTTTAATTCTTTATTTGAATATCTTTGGAGAAATATCTTCTTCAGCAGTGAAAATTAAAATGAAACTTTAGGAAAAAATCTAAGGCTACAGAGCCAAGCATTGTGTGTGGATAGATTAGAGTTAAGGCTCATTTGCAGGAGAAAAGACAGCACAACATTTGCAGTGAAAAGAACAGAAAGGATCTTGCCCCCACTCTTTCGCTTAATAGAGGCAGTTTGGGGAAAATTTCTAATGAATCCTATCCAACCATAAAATCATGTAGAAAATGAATTGTATCTGACAATAAAATAAAAATGAACTAAATTACAATGTTCCTATATTCGCAGGACAAATTAATTTCATGTTTGGAATACTAATTGTTCACTGTAGGGCCTTGCAAGTATTTATTGTCATTGCTTCATTTGCTGCCAGAGGAACTTTCACCCATGCAGAACGATATGTTTTTGACTGTAGCACCAGAGGGAAGAGAAACAAGTCTTTTGAAGCAGAAGGGGCAACTTCCCAGGTGCCACCCCCTCTGCTCCCCAGGACAGTTTGTGGAAAGGCATTTGGAGGGTGAGTGATTTGTCCTTTGAAGATGGAGGGAGAAGGAAAGTGAACCTTGACAGGAGCTGTGACTGGCCCCCACAGACACCACCTGACACATGTCCTCCAAATGGCCCATGAAAGGCGGAGGGAGCAGACATGCCTAGTGAGCCCTGGATCTCGGAGGAGCCCAATTGTCTCCCTGCAAAGAACATACCCTGAAGATCTAAGAGGCAGCTATCATTTGGCATGGCTTCAAGGACCAGCAGGTCTTTGGTGCCTGGACAGAAGCTGCAAAGTGTCGCAAGTAGCTCAAAGGAGGCACCACGAGAGAAAAAACATGACTGTACCACACAATTATTACAGTCAAAAGTACAAATAAGTAGAACACCTGTCCCAAAAGCAAGAAGCTTCTAAAAAAGACACAGTAAAAATTTATCTAACTATGTGAAGGCTATGTGTACACACAATTAAAAAAATACTTTTTAATTTAAAAACCACATTAAACTAATAAAGCAGATTAAAGATGTGATAATTCAGTGGGGAAGGTTGAATGCTTGATTCCATGACAAGTTCTATTAATATGACCGGTTTTAGGAGACAGAAATGAGAAGCTATTGCACCCAAGGGGGATCTTGGAGCAATCATTTTTCCTGGAAAGAGTTCATTTTGAAATGCAAGGCTACTTCTGAACTGCCAATGGCTCCCTCTACCCCCTAAAAATTCATGTATCTTTCTGATTGACAGGCTTAATGGACTACTTTTGCATGATGTCAAAGCCACCTGATATTTGAATTTAGTTCAGAGTTTCATGACTGTCTCCTTCCTCCTTAGGACCTCTTTGCTGTACTCTCTCCACACTTAATGAATTCCTGTCTCAGGCAAAGTCAATCAAAAGAAAAGACTGGGCTCCAGTGACTAAGGTTATTTTGGGTACCTCGAATGTTAAAGAGCCTGGGCAATGCGGTGTTGAAAATGAAGCAAACTACAGGGGGTTCCTCTTGCCCAGCATCTCTGTCCCACCATGAACTTCTCCTCCACTGAAGCAAGGTAACAATACCAGGGAATTTCTCATGTAGGGCAAGCAAGGCCTAAAAAAACTGGAAGAGAGAACCAGATCCAGGATCCCTGCAGGATGGGAGATGTGTCCACTCATTTGCATGCTCAACAACAACAGAAAAAGAGATCAAATAAGAGAAGCAATGATTGTCTGGGGAAGGCTGAGTGCTACTGCAGCCTTTGTCCATCAGTGTTGTGGTGAAATGCTTCCGTGCTCCTACTTCTGAGGGGGGAAATAAGATATGATGGTACTCAGCAGGGTGATTAGAGCAACCGGTTTCCTTGAAGATAAAATTACAAGAAAAGATCTGTATTATGGGAAAGTGGAAGCAGTAATTGCCTCCAAGTCTTCTCTCCCACTGTGGGATAGGGAGAAGGCCAGAAGGAATCATTTGCACTGCACATCCTGTTTCATTTCAGTCCCTTCACACTATTCTATTTTCTATTTCCATCTTTTTTTTGCCCTGCTAAACTCACATTTGAGAGGGCTTGGACTGGATCCAAAGTTGTCTTCAATAAGAGGAGCTGTTTTTCCTATTGACTGAGATGAAGTTTTGACTGAGACAGTGCATATGCTTCCTGTGATTTCCTCCTGCTTGCCTTTTGCCCAAATCAAGGGCTTGTTCCCTGAGATGTACCAATATGTTATGCACTTGCTCATCCCTCTGATCCCCTTCTTCTAGGTATTTAATCTGCTGCTCTCATTCTGTGTAAAACCAATTTTAGACACTTTGACAGGGTTTCCCACAACTTCAGAAGATCTGTGTTTAAAATATGCGTTTGCCCAGAAAGCTCAGGTTTACTGTGCCAAGGGCTGTAGCCTTGCATGCACCACTCAGTCCTTCTGATCCAACATTGCCCCCTGCCAGGCATGCAGACCCACTCACATGGCATGCAAGTGGCTCCTGGGCTCCTCCTGCAGCTGAATCCATCCAACATGCTCTTTCTTCACTTGAAGATCAATTCATCTGGAGGGAGATGGACTTCCCTGGGACTCCCAGGAGAGAAGAAAAAAAAAAAAGAGTTTTCATAGGAAAGGATTTTAAGCAGATGAGAGAGCTCCTTCTGAAATGGGAAGCAGAAGGCATGCAGAATCATGTGAGGTCATGAAGGAAAATCACTGCTGCTATTTCTGGAAAGTATTGAATGATTACACTGAAATAATTTTAGAATGAATGGGATGAGTGGACCAAACCCAGACTGGAAGGACAAGTGAGATGGTGGAAGAGAGAAATGTTGCACAGAGATGTGACGGCTTCCTACATTTTGTTCCAATGGATTTGACCCTCCCCAGTGGACCCTGAAGCACTTAGACTCTAAAAATTTTCTTAGTGTAAGAAAAAGAAAATCCATCTTCACAGAACAGAGTAACAAGTCCCTTTCATACTTGCACTGAAGAAGAGTACACTGTTCTCATTCAATTCTTCTGTCTTAGCAGGAATAGCACACCCTAATGGGTTTGCCAGGCATGAAAAGCAGAATCTACCACTAGAGACAAGACCTTTATGGGAGAACATATTGCTGCAGATCTAGAGAAAAAAGCGGAAGGCTTAGTGAGAAAGGAAGGTTTAGGACAAGAAGGGAAAGAGAAAGACACCAGGACTTTGTTAGAACAGACTGAACCTAGAATTTCTTTAAGAGTGAAGAGGAATCTCTCCTCCAAAATATTCAGACGTATGTTAGAGGGTTCCCTGTCCTCTTACATTACCACTGAAGCCTAAGAATTCTCTTTGAAATTTTATATCTGCTTTTTCTGGTGGAGGTGCTGCTACACAGCTCAGCAGTTGATAGCTGAAAATATGGTATTTTAAATGGATAAATTTACTGTCATTATAACTATCAAATAATTTTCAGTAATAGTGTTGTATTCTCTTCCCTTGGGCACCAGGGATCCAACAAAACATGAGTGAGATGGTTTGGGAAGTATGAATATTAAGAGTCTTCCCACCAAAGACAATCCAGAGACATCAGCAACTTGTGGATGTGGTCAGTATTGCAAAATTGCACCTTGGGATAGCTGGAGATCTCTTACTGTCATTTCCAAAGGCCTGACATGGAGACTGGTCAAGATCTTCCACTAGATCCCTGCAAATCCTGCACAACATGCAGAAATGGGAACCCCTGTCTCTCTTGGAAACAAACTAATTTACCTTTGTGGGAGACAGTTCACCTCCTTGATCCAGCTGAGCCTAGAACTCAGCAGCAACTGAGGCCAAGTACTACTGGACACAGAATAAATACCTCTACGTATCAATTTCTTGCCTCAAGGCAAGCCAGGAGTTCCTTACATCAGGCAAGCATCAACCAGCAACACGTCCTCCACAGAGGTGAAATACAACTGTTTTGCAGGTCAGTGATCTCTGGTTTCTGCATGAGACCACAGACCAGAACCATACTGCTAGCACAATCTGAACGTCTTGGTGACGTGGACATCTCGCCTGCATGGCCGTGCTGATCAGAGGTGGCAGCCCACTGACTCTCCTGTCTGACCATGGAAGAGATGCAGCAGCAGGGAAAGCTGCACACTAACCCTCACTGTGTTGCAGGGACATTATCACGATTAAGCACCAACAGACCAAGTCATTCTGTCAACAGGAACCTGTGTTTTTTGTGGCTGTGACATGAGTGCTAAGGTTTGTGCTGCATGGGTTGGTTTCAGTGCTGTAGACAAATGTTTTGGGTGGTGTGAATTGAGACCACAAAACACATAGCACACCCTCTGATAAAGGGAGAAATAAGCTTTACATCTATAATGAGAAAGGAAAAACCTTTGGATTCTCTTATTCAGCTGGTTTGACAGCAAATAAATATTGATGGAGCAAGAATCACAAGAAAACACACTCTTAAGTATTCAAAAAGATGAACTCAATACCTTTAGAGAAAATGAAGGAAGAGGAAAATTTTCTTTTTGTGATATTCAAAACTCCTATTTTACCATGATAATCATCATCATTTAGAAATGTTCCCTGTACGTTTGAGGTTATAAAGGAAGACAAATATCAGATGACTCTGAAACGTTGCATCTTGAAACCCAGTGCAAATAAAAAAGGAGTTTTATAACATAATTACATTCCCATTAATATGTTAATCTCTTATATACAGACATAGAGAAGCAAATACATTATTTTTAATAATTAACTCTGTTGTGAGGTTTTATTGCTGGAAAAGAAGATTTCTCTATGGAAGGGTATTTAACATTTTAATTAAACTGTTTTTGATAGATGTTTACTGTTGCTTTTATTTCTGCTTAAAACAAAACCATACTGTTAGGAGAAAATGTAATTTTGTCACCAAAAAGGAGTTATTTTCATTTGAAGGAAGGTCTAAGGTTCCCTCTTCTTTCCTATCTAGTTAGTGTACAGCAGTGGTATAGTGTGTTTTAAGAGACATGTATTTCTTATGGAAAGGTTCCATTTTGTTTTCTTTTTTTCCTTTTCAATAATTTTATACTTTTTGTGCCACTGAACATTGCCATCATATTTGACCTTCTACTAGAAGACTGCCTATGTTTTGGTGAAAGAGGAAAACTCAGAAAGGATATTCTAAAAATGTTAATCACAGACTTCTCTGATAAAAGCTGCTAAAGGAAGCAATATCATGGGAAAAGTAGCCCTTATGAATTGCAGAATCACAGGATCCAGGTAGGAGAAAAGAAAAAATGGATGAAAAAAGAACAAAACTGAAAGACATAAAGAAATGAAAAGTTTAGCAGGGATTTCCAGCAGTGAATCTGGACAATGTACGGCTCGGAAAATAAGTCAGCAAGTTTTATGCATGGACTGGCAGTTGAGCTTGATACACAAACTGATAATTGCAAGGCCTTGCAGATGGACACCTACTTTCCAGACCTGAAAAGGTGGATGCAGATCATCTAACCCTGCAATGACTTTCTCTGTGGAACTTGAACGTGACACTAGGGTAAAAACATCTGAGTGAGAGAAAAACATATGGTCTCCACGGTTCATGGACAGTGCTCAAAGCTGCCACCTGGATGTTGCGGTTTGTGGGTTCCTGTGGTGGCATGGCAAACCACAGCCTTCCTGGAGAGTGTTGTGGGGGTCTCTTAGGGAAAGCAGCTGTGCTGCATCCCATAGCCTCTTCCAGGCTGCTCCTCACTTGATCTGTCTAGCTGTGACTCCGCAACACAATGATGATAAAGGAGATGAGAAAGCTCCCCACATGGGGACTGGAGGATCTTTATTCTGTGCTTGCTCCCAGAAGCCTAAAGGCAGAGAGCCAGCACATGGCATGTTTCCCCCAAGCAGAGAGAGGGGAGCTGTTGGCAGGCTGATCCCCAAAGGCAGAGAGGATCACATGGCCTGTAGCCAGATTTTTTTTCTGGGGACGAGGGGGGCAGAGAGCTCATGGACTCTCAGGGCATAGGGGCAGCACATGGGTGGAGTTGGGGTAACAGAATTAGTGGAAGAAACCCGAGGGAGTGGTTAGGACTAGGGGCAGGGAAGGGGGGAACAGTGTGGGAAGAACAGGCATTTAGTACGAGGAGAAGTGGGGAAATAATACACCACACCTGGAAGGGTGAAAGGGTCAGCTCTGATGCCAGCTTGTGCCAGCATGGCTCTCAGCCCCACTAGAAACAGTCCTGTGAACCCCCAGTCCTTTTTCATATAGGTTTGAATCCAGATAGCAAGTGAGATAAACAACAGATCAGCATTTGTTCTCTGGTTCCCTGAGCAAACCAATAGCACCCTCTCATTTTGGCCCATAGCAGTGACTTCAGAAGAAATCTATAGCCACAAGTTTAGAAAAAGCATAAGAAGTCCTACAGATGACAAGCATAGGACTCCCTTTCTGTGAGCCTTCTAGACACCACATGCACAAGATTTATGTTGAATTATTTAGATGGGGAAATGCCTTTCAGCCACTTGTAACAGCTCTGGATACTATCCAGCAATGAGGAGAGATGAGCATTGAGGCTATTTGCCTTAGAAGGAATTAAATAACTGCAGGGAAGCTCCATTACAGCAGCATTTGAAGTGCTTTATTGAAAAGAGTAAATGAAGCCAGAAGTCCTGGCCACTCTGACTGCTCTCTTATAGTGATCCTGGGTACTGAAAAATACACAGATGCTGAAGTGAACACCCCAGCCCCAACAGCGCTGTCCTGTGTAAAGCCGCAGGTCTTTGGAGTCTGTCCCTGATTCTGGGCCCTCTCGGACCAAGGTGTGAGCTACCTTGTTTATCTTCAGAAGGTAGGTTGTCACTGAACATGTAAACCCGGTGACACTGGCAAACTTGGCAGCTGTCACACAACAAACCCTCTTCCTGAGGGATGGCTGGACGAGCATGAGCAGCATGACTCAAGCCTGCGCAAGAGCAGGGCATTTCTGGACTTATTTCTAATGCACACGTTGACGAGTTGAATGAATGGAGAGAGAGAGGACAGGAAATCAGGGAGGGAATATTTCTTCATCTTAGAGAGAAATAATAAAAAGAGTGCACATTGGATACTGCAGGACAGCACTGCACTGGTGTCTCCCACACCACCTGCCTATGAGCATCCATGTGAGCAGCCCTGCTGAGCTCCATGTGCATATCAGGTTATCCACCTTAACCTACAGACAGTGGGGAGGATGAAGCCTCATAAAATATTTTTTTCTGAGTCTACTACTAAAGGAGGAGGAGATGGGAGAAGGTAGTACTTTGGGCAGGATTACTGTGGGCTGGTTCAGTCTGATGAAGTGGCAAGCTGGACCAGGGAGTGCAAACAGTGTTGTCCCTGCACCTGTATGTCAGGATGCATCTTCCTTCTGATATTGTAAAGAGGCAGCAGGCTGGGGGTCTGTCTCAGGACATACAGCCTTCAGGTTTGGTGGGTATTCTCCTGAGATTCTTATTCCCTTTTGATCTGGAATTTACACAGATATTGGTGAGCTATGTACTACATTCTTGTGTTATCTGTCATCGCATCTCTTCCTGAGGCAGAGTAGACATGATCCCAAGGCTACCAAAACACCTCCACAAGTTAAAGTTAACGTCTTGGGAAAATGATAACAAATTAGTTGCTGTGTGACCAGGTCGTCTTTTTCTTGGCACAACAGACAGGAGACATACCTGAAAATGAAAGCTCTGACCACCAATAATGACCTCTTATTTACAAGGACAGCAAGAGAGTCTTTAGAATAAAACCACTTATTGTGATGAAATATCCAACAAAATCTTTTCCTTCCATGGATCCATTTCACAGCTTCTACCCATTGATCAACTCCAGACTACTTTGTGTGTCTGCCCCCTTCTGCTGCTTTTTCAAGGCATGTTTCCCTACCCTCATTCTTATTGAATAGGACCCTGCTGCAATTCAGTAGGATTACTTGCAGACATAGGATGCTAACCTATATTGTAACCAAGCATTTTTCCCCTTTCTGTTTACAGTTTTTTTCTCCCTTAAATATTATCGTGAGGGATTCTGGTACCTGTGAGTAGGACAAGGTTTCAAATCCCTGTCTTAATTTTACAGGACGGTCTGTATATTTATATCTGTAAGTATAACACACAAAACTGCAAACACTTTGCCTGAAGAAAGCAAACCAAAACAAAGCTGTATTTCACTGCCAGGATGCTTTTAAGCAATTCCTGAAAAATTTCTTCTGTCTGTAATAAGATATTCAATAAGGAAAGTATAAGGAGACTATTAAAGAATAAGACAGGCTTTTACTTTTGATTTGGAGAGCAAAAATCCCAAGAGGAAATGAAAGCCAAGCCACCACAAAAGAGCAGTGTGTCTTCTCTGTCAGGCACAGAGGAGGAAATGGCTGCCAGCAGGTACTTCGGTGATCCCAGGGTACAATACAAAGCAAAAAACCCAACCCTATGAGCCAGACATCAGAGCAGTTAAGGCCATCAGCTGTGCCTTCACAACCTTCCCAAATCCCTTTGAGGTCTGGATCTCCAACAGGTACTGCACTACCCCTCTTGTTCATAAGCAGCTGGCTGTGCAGAGGTGCTCCTGCCTCTGTTGCAGATCCCTCTATCTTTCCCACACCTGGCTGGAACACTTGCAAAGAAAGGAAAAGAGTGTCTGCTGTGTGCTGGGCTAGAAGCAATATGAGGATAGTGAGAGTTATGCCCTTGGTGCAGCATGGAAAGACACCAGGTTTGCTTTCCTCACAGAAAGAGCTGTGATCCTTCAGCTCTGCCCCTCCTCTGTCTTTTCCTCTGCCTCTTCCTTTCTGAAGGGCAACTAAAGCTCTTGCTCAGGCATGATGTAAATACAACATCTGCACCCCATGCTATGAAAGTATCATGGAAGAAAATGCAAAAGGCACAGTGGCCTTGTGAAGTGCTGCAGAGAAGGGGAATTTTGGCAGTGCAATATCATCATTCCCGCTCCCCAGCTCTGTTTGGGAGGGCAACACTATGAACCCCTTGCCATTAAAAAGGAATGCTGCAACAGTAATTTTAAATAAATTTTAGCATGTCTTTATGAAGGAGAAAAGCAAAAATGGAATCCTGATGGTGTGATGAACTCTAATTTTTCAGAGATAACAACAGGCAATTTTCGAGGAAAGCTGAGTGAGTTATCATTCAACAGATGAATGGAAATGGGTGAAGAGGTGCAGTTCTCTGACGTTATCTGGACAAACAATGATAGAATGTTCTGGTCCCTAAAATGAATAATCCCATTCAAAAACTATATTGAAAAAAAAGAAGGATTAATTTGTAATGAGTCTGAAGAGCAATAACCAATTAGCAATATATCCCTGGGTCCCTGAGAATCTCTCCTAGGCTCCTGAAACCTTGGTCACACCACATCCATTGTGTCTCAACAGTCCTACCTCTGAAATGAGGATGAACTGGTAGCAGCATCACTACCAGACATGAGTGACTGTTCCTGAAGTTCTCCAAGGACCTCAGATGCAGGAGGTGGAGTGAGGTGCAGAGTTGCTAATTATTTTAAAGCCCCTTCATGTTCATATTAATCAAAGTGTCAAGCTGATTCTCTCTAATTTAACTAAAGAAGACAGAGCTTTCGCAGTGGGAAATGCTTTAAAGTTCACCAGGCTTGCATGACAAATTTACTGTATGCTTCCTGCTTGCTGGCTCTGTGTGCGCCTGACGGAATTTCTTTTGCTGTTTCTACTAATTGTCAGAACTACTTCCAGTGGCTTTAAACAAATGTTGACTCAATCCTGCTGTGACACCTCAAAGATGAATGTTTGATATCACAGATTGCTAGGAAACACAGATATAGGAATGAAATGCTCCTTGAGATCCTACCTGATTGCTGTGGAGTTGGGCTATGAAAATATAGCCTGGCCCAGAAAAAGGATTTAACAGACCAAAAAGGAAGCTTTTAAAAATGCATAAATACATGCATAAGTGGATTTAAATATGCATTTGCAGGAGCCAAAACAAGATATTCCTAGAGAGAATGGGCTATCTCCTGGGAAAGCATTGCATGTTTCATAACCCTCCATGAATGGTTTGATTTTACTTTAGGAACCAGCAAGAAATTCTGTGCAAAAACAGATAAATCTACATTTCATTTAAATATTGCCAGTGAAACAAAAGATTTGATGCAAACTGACAAAAGCCAGGAGATTCTAAATGCCTTACCCCTGCTTTTGCTCCTGAGTTCATATCTCTAATGACAATGTGCATTTGTGTGGCAGCAGGCAGGATGCAGAGTGTCAGCTGTAACACCAAAATTTCCTGGGCGTTTTGTCATTTTGATCATGTCTCCAATAGCTGGGAAATGTTTGACCCAAAACACTAGACCCAGACAGCCAAGCACAGAGTAATTCTCCTTTTTCATCTCTGTCAATGCATCCTGTCACTGGTTGTGCTGGTCCTCAGAAGGGCATGATGTTTTTTTTGAGCAAGGGATATTCGAAAGGAGAATATGGATGAGGTAATTGCAAAGCATGGGCATCATGGTACTGCGTCAGTGATTAAGATATTAAAAATTAATGGTCGCAGCTTATTGCTGGCCTCAGTAAGGGTAAGATGGATAGCGGTAAGGGATTTCTTCTAACAAGATCCCCATTTCTTATCTAACATCTCTTAGTTATTCCAGTCTTTGTGATGAAGACCATCATGCAGATGATGACCCTCGGCACATAGGTTAGTAAGATCTGGAGTCTGAACTGTGCAGAATTCCCTTTGCTTACCTGAAGCTATAGCTATTGCACCAGTACTAGCTGAAGTGATATCCAGTGAAGGAATCTGAATTCTATGTCCTGTGCCAGCCTCTAAACAATGAATCTGTCTTTACTGTCTTTTTTTTCAGCTGAAGAACATCTGTCTTTTCTTAGAATCATTGAATGGTTTGGGTTGGAGGGGACCCTAAAGATTATCTGGTTCCAACCCTGTTCCACAGGCAGGGACAGCTTCCACTAAACCAGATTTCTTGAAGCCCTGTACAGACTGGTCTTAAACTCTTCCAGGGATGACACCCATAACTTCTCTGGGTAACCTGATGTGGAACCGAAAAGGGGGAATTACTTCATCACTTATGCTTCTAATCAGTGATTCTTGTCAGTTATGTTAATTTGCTAAACTTACAAAACTGTATTGACTCCACGTGGGGGTGCGCATTTGGCATTTTTCCTTATCAGCCCCTGGAGGCCTCCAAAAAAGGCCAGCCTTTCTATTACCTCCTATAGTAATACTATCTCAAAAGTGTGTTGTTTCATTTCTAGGGCCTTAAGGAATCACTAGAACAGGTTACCCAGAGAAGTCCAGGTCCATTTCCCTAGGGCTGCTCACAATCCATTGTCCACCCAGTTAGCATTTGTGTTTGGGATTTTTTTATTTAGGAGGAAAAGGACTTTATATTGGACTTTACTTAGGAAAAAAGCCATAGGCCACCAAATACTGTGGGCGGAAGAGCTGTCATTTGCAATGATAAAATGTCATTAATTTAAAAAACAGCCTCTTGTTTTCATGCACTCCTCACTCCCACTCACTGCAGTTTTGGGGGGAAATCTAAAATTATTTGCATGTTTCACACAGCCATGTCAAACTTTGACATCCTACTGGTCCATAGGATGAGGTTTCCAAAGCTGTTTAGGTAATAGAGCTACAAGCATTGCTATGAAGTCCACAAGAGGCTATATCCAGATAAAATTTTATATCAAAATGACTTTGATATTTATTGCAAAAAACCAGAACAACAGAAAACCAAGGGAAGTGAGTTGACAAAAAAGAAGTTTTGTCAGTGCAAGAATTTTTGTTCTCAGTTACTTCCCTCCCAGGCCCCTGTGCAGTCACAGCAACTATGTTTTGCAGTGGCAAAGGTCTTCAGGGGTAAGAGGGTCCATCAGTGATACCTGTCATTCAGTTAATGGGGCTTTGGAAGCTCACAACTCTCTAGATTTCACCTGTCAGTGCAGAACAGGTAGAGACTCCAGGAAGAAAGTCCTGCTGGTGATGATCTAACTGCAGAGGGCACTTTTCTTTCTGGGGTGGCATTGTGGCTCATTGCACTGCCAATGAATTCATCTAGAGGAAAAGCTACAAAAGGGGAAAAAAGGCAAAAGAAAAAAAATGTGAGGTTTGTTGTAAGCCGTGTCCTGTCTCATGAAACAAAAATAATAAAAAATCAGGCTCCTTAGGTGAAGCTGAGAACTAGCTGACATTCACTTCTGTTAGTGCATCAGAGAATTTTTGGGGATAAAATCAAGATGCAGGTAACAGGAAAGTTAGGCAGTCAGGCCGAGAGACTAAATAGTGTTGAGGAAGGGACTTATGTCACCTTGAAATAGTTTCGAAACTCCTAAGAACCAACAGTAGAAATGAACTAATTTATTTCAGAAAAAGACTGTATTTCTATCCATGACACTGTGCTTCTTTATCTCATGACAGAGCCTGGAGTCTAGTGTGTGCTGCCTCTCTGAGCCCTTTGAAGGAAGATGAGAAAGATGGTACTGCTGTGGGGTGAAAGGGGCTGCAGGTGCTTGTGGGGGTGCCAGTGATGGCTGCTGGATGAGGAACTGCATACCAGCTCTGCTGACTCCTGTTTTCTATAAGAGCTCACAGAGATTGGAACTCTTTTTCAAAGAAAAGGAAAATATGCATTCCTGAAAAATAAATGTTCTATTGGATTATTTTTCCTCCTTTCTTTCTCCATCACACACACACATGCACACGTACACACATCAGGGAGTCAAATGCCAAAAATTTCCTTGTGGAGTTTTTACTGTTGGAAGAAGGCTGATATTTTGTGAAAGCCTGTAATCTTATGTGATTCAAAGAGCACTGCTTTTTCCATAACTGGGTTCGGCCTGTAAATTTTTTTGCATTCACTTGTTATTCTTGTCATTTTTCTATTTCCATTGCCATTATTAGAATGAGAAGAAATTTCTTCCCTGAGGTAGAAAACCAGCTTTAGCAGAGCTGGTGATAGTGGGGAAAGATTTAAGGGCAATACTGAAACCAGCCCTCTCTGATGACTTTCTGTTCTGTTTCACAATATGGGTTGTAGGCTGTATTTTTTCCTGTATTTTTGCACTGCTACAAAGCTGGGTAGGTCACACCAGCTTCTCCCAATCCGTTCATTTATTTCATGGCTGAGTATGATCAGATATCTGTCTCTGGTACCCAGCTATCTCTTTCACTTAAATCTGCTCTTTGATGGAGCACCAGCCTACCAGAGGCTGCTGACAAGGTCAAATTCATTGATCTGGGCTTCTCCACCAAATGAATGGCACACATCTCTATGACAGCAAGTCACAGGGTTGCAAATTATAATTTGAAAGGACGAAAAAGCACCTTTGAAAAACAAATATGAAAGAAGAAAAGACAACTCCTTTTAATCTGCTCCTGTTTTTGTAAAACAAATTTGAAAGAAGAAAAACAACTCCTTTTTTTTCCTCTTTTCTAACATTATTCTTGTACTCACCCTGTCAGCACTAAGATACCTCAGGTTTAGATATTTTACCAAAATGTATTTAAATAAAGTCAAAAAGTTCAAGCCAGTTGTTTGCTATTGGAATCCATAATCATCAAAAATCTCCCCTGAGACGTGACTTTGGTCTATAGTCTGAAATAGCCACAGGTTAGACTGAGACCCTGGAGCACATTGTGCCTGGGATGCAGAATTTCCAGAAACTGAATTCAGCCTTACATGTACAGAATATCTCTAATGGATATCTGTAGAAAACAAACAACCAAACAAACAACCAAACCAACCTACTAAACTCAGGAGTTAAGACCCAACCTCCTTTCATTTACTAATGAAATGCAGCTTCTGTGTGCTGGACAGGAGACCAGGGATTAGATCCTTTGTGTGGCTTGTCTGGAAACAAGAAGAGCCCTGTTTGCACCAGACAGGGCTCTGCCCTTCTGTTTTTGTATCCAGACACAAATTACAAATTTGTGGCTACATTATGGAATAAAACAAAATCACCAGTCTGCTTTGTAACTTCAGCAAAGAGTAAATATACACCTACTTAGTTAATGCTTAGTGTTGAACAAAGACAAATTATCAGCAGATGCTCCTACTATCTGTATTTATACAACCTAAGGAAATTGGGCAGCACCTTGAAAAGCTGTCATATTAATTGTTCTTTCTTGATAATCACTGTAACGATGATAATTGTGGCGAACTCTTTTTTGATGCTGGCACGGACATTGTAGGCAGCGCTGTGGAAAGCATCCTTCTCCCACAGGCATTAGTCTTCACAGCTATGACAAGCTAAGGTTACTAACATCAACCTGTCTCTGTTGTGCTCAGGACTGGGAGGAAGATTCTCACTTCATGTGGTCTATATGGATTAAGGGAGACACAATCTTTAAAGGATATTTATTTTAGTGGGGTTATTCCCCAGACTATCCAACATTTAATAAAAAAATCAATTAAAGGAAATCCTGCTTCAAAGGGATGCATGTACATGTCTCATTTAACAAGGGAAGCAAAGGGATTTGTAATTGATTATCATGAAAGATTAAAAATGGTAATCAACATATTAATCGTGATGATCCAAAACCCTGAGGACATTTACGTAGGCAGTAAAAGAAACCAAAAGTTTGTTCCAGATCTTTATTTGGAAGAGTTAATACCATGTAAAGATGGAAGTGGGGATAGGTGGACTCAGGAATACAGTGGGAAAGGATAAGATCAATTCGGTATTGTGACTTAGATGTACATGACTTCTGCTGATCCTGATTTCTTCATTCACTCTGGGTGAAATTCATCCCTCTTTAGTCCATCAGTTTAAAGTCTTTGGATTATTTATAGTAGCAAAGATAAGGCTAAACTGAGTATTTGAATGATATGTAAATCTTATGCTTGTGTTGTTCACAGCGAGTTCCCTTTTAAGGACTAGTTTGCTGTCTATGGACGTTCAGTTCTGGCCCTCACAGTAGTAGAAGGCTCTCTCATCACCTATCTTATCAGAAAATAGGAAAGTACTACTCCTTACTAAGTGCTGTTCAATAGCACATTTTTACAGGCATCTACTGTCAACATTGTGTGATGAAAAAAAGGATAGAGTATGGTTTTAAACTGTCTCCTCTCTTTCATGGAGACTCCTGTGGTGGCTTCTGAAAATGGCAGGATGGATCTTGTTGGAAACAAAGCGGTTCATCCATACAGTTCTTCAGAAAATTCCAAATGTGTCTTTCTGCAGTTATAATAGGAAAGGCTTTTCAATCTCTATAGCCTAACATAGAACCTTTTTTATTATAAAGCTGTGCAACCTGCAACCTGACCTACAATCAATTCTACAATATAATTTTTAAAAGTTTATTGGCCTCAAATGAAATACTTGTTCAAATCTCTAGCATTTTTTAACAGATTTAAGTAAAAATAAGAAAAATATATACCTGAAGGTTACTTTTAAGGGGGAAGGCTAAATTTAAATCCTCAGAAAATATCAGATTTATAATATTTTTCCCTCTGCTTGTTTTTGTTCCTCTCTTCATTCCATAAAAAAAGAATTGGGTATAACAGATTGAATCAAAGATTGATATCAGTAACCTCAGCTCTTTACCCAAGAGCATTTATGTTGAAGAAGTATGGCCAGTATTGTAAACATATAAATTTTGCGAAAAAAGCCAAAACCAAAAAAATACAGACTGATGGTAGTTAATAGTGGTTCACACAAATCATGCTATGTGCTTTATTGATAATAAATTTGTGTGAATAATGTAATTCCCTTACACTAAAGATTCTTAGTTGAGCCTGCTGTTAACCTTTATACAGAATTTGGTAATTCTTTGTGAAGGTCTCATACACACAGTGTAATACCCCAGCCCTTTTGGGCTAAACAGTAGCTTGCTTTCATGAATAATATAATGCTTCTTTGGAAAGGACATTTTTTACTCTAATACCTTCCTGCATTACATGTCTAATGTTCTTTAATGCTGGTAAATGAAGTTGACATATCTCAATGAATTTATATGGGTGCTAATTATTAACTAATATTAATAATAAACAGCAAAATTGGTACCTCTAACTCTTTAAGATGTTTTCTCGACTTCCCAATCTCAGAGCACTTTAAAAATCTGCGGTGTAATAAGCCTCAAAATACCTCTAATAGTTATGTCAGGAATTTGTCATTTTCTCTTACCACTTGGAAGGAAAAAAATAGCACAATGACATTTAATGATTCACCCAAGAACAAGGTCTTGCCAGAGCTAGATTAGTACCTGTGCCTTTCTATTCCAGGTTTCTGTTCTCACAACTAAACTGGACAGTTTCCCCAAAGCAGCATGTTGTCAGTAAGGGTACATCAAAACAAGACAAATATGAGCAGCAGAGAACACAGGATAGTAAACAAGTGGGAAAGAATTAAATGCGTCTTGCCAAGGAGCAAGGAGACAGCTCAGGGACCTCTTCATCTCGGATTAACAGGGCTACCTACTGTTCAAAAGAAGAGTCTCTTTAGGTGAAATCATGATGAGCAAGCTCAGAGAAGCGACAGAGCAGAGATGACCAGCTATTAACAGTGGTCACTCCTCCAAACTGCTGAGAGTCCTAGATCAGCTTAGTTCCTACACAGAGACAAAATCAGCCACCAGCAAGATGCTTACTCTCTCTCTGCCTAGAGGGTTTCTGTTTGTCACTTTCAGCTAGGGCTGGCTTCTCACACACTGGATTTTTGTCACACTGAGGGTCAAATCAATCAGAGCACAAGACTAGTGAGTTGGAATCCCTCTTCCCCAGCTGAAGACCACCTCCACACCCATCAGAGTATGCTCTGGTCCTGGCTGCAGCCCTAGCCATCACCTAGCTGCTAGAGCTTGCTTGTAGGGCTGTGAACCAAAAAAAAAAAAAAAAATTAGACTTCTCAGGACCCAAGGAGTGCTCCCTGGGCTGCTGGCAGACCATACAGTGTTGGTGGACACACTTTACCACACTAACGATAATGGGGACGGCAAAGGACTTTGACATCCCTCACTTCTTTTCCTACCAGCTTTCCAGGTGTGTGCAACTGGATCACCTCTGAATATTTTTCCAGACCACCTGGTCAGAGCTTCCTGTGGCGATTTCAGCTGAAGCTGGGGAAAGATGATACTCTGTTGAACTCACATATAAACTGGGTGAAGATAAAGGGTGCAAGATTAATTCTGACCTTTCACAGTGTTCAAGTGATTCATTATACTGTCTTAATATTGTTTAAGAATGTGATCAAATTCTATAAACATTTTATGACTGTTACTGTGTTATTACTGATAGAGAACATCCCAATAAATTCATTCTGTTCAGCACCTCTGTACACATCCTTTCCCAGTCTACATACTGTAAATAAACCACTTAACAAAAAAAAATGAAAGTAGAAGCTGGCTTTTTAAGCACTTTTAGCAACATGGCACGTTCAACATTGCCTGGAAACAGTGGTTTGGTGCTAATTCAATGGGAGCACTGGTACTCACTGAGTCCCCAAACCTACCACCCCCTGGTGCTTTCAGATTTCTCTCAAGCAAGCATCCATCCCATTCAATTTGAGAGTGCTGACAAGAAATCACAGGATGAGATGTGGGGGACCTAAAAGAAAAAATCTGCATTTAGCCATAGCTAGATCATTTTCTGAGTTATGCCCTAATTAACTGAATTAATGAATAAATAAAAATAAATAATCCTGCAGGAAGCAGTGTTGTGAGAGATCCACAAATAAACAGAAATGAGTTAAAAGCATTATTTGAGGACTAAAATGAAATAGCAAAAGTTAAATTGCAGGGCTGAATGAAGGTAATCATAATGCAGTTTTCAAATATGTTTGCTGTTTAGAGCTATGGAAAACAAGATTAAAATTTGACCACTTAGAAATAATAGCAGCAGTGCACCGGGAATTGGAGGCAGATGCAGCAAGCTGTGGAAAAGCTCACTTCTTTTTGCTTCTATCTCTGCTCATCATGAGGAGGCATTTAGCCATGACCAGGGTCAGATCCCACTGCCTGATAGAAAAGGCTTCAGAAAGTGTGTGGAGAATTAATGCCCAGGGGAAGATGAAATCTGAGAGTCCTTAGTCTTGCATACCAATGCTTTATCTCAAAATTCAAAATGTGAAAATGACAGACATGCCTAATGGTGAATCTCTTAGTAGTTAAAGATGGTAAAAAGTCTCAGCAGCATAGCTGTTTCCTACAGTCCACTTTAGCCAGATGTAAGGAATGTCAAAAGCTCCAGAGAATGGATTGAACTATTTTGAGACAGGTGAACTCATCCCTCCTTTCTTGCACTTAATGAAAGGAGCAGCACAGGTAATTAACCTAGTTCTTATGTACGTCTGCCAAGGACCATCTGGAAATAACCCTGAGTGAGGTCACACTCACACACAGACCTGAGAAGGGACTTTGACAGGCTTGAGAGGTGGGTCTGTGCAAACTTCATGAAATTCAACACAGCCAAGTGCAAACTCTTGTACACAGGTCGGGACAATACGATGCACAAACACAGGCTGAGTGGAGGATGGATTCAGAGCTGCCCTGAAGAGAAGGACTTGGGGTTGTTGGTGGATAAAAAGCTCAGCATGACCTGGCAATGTGCACTCACAGCCCGGAAAACCAATTGTATCCTGGGTTACATCAAAAGAAGTGTGACCAGCAGGTTGAGTGAGGTGATTCTACCCCTCTCCTCCACTCTCGTGACACCCCAAATGGACAGTTGTGTCCAACTCTGGGGCTCACAATGTGAGGATGCAAAGAACAGATTACCCAGAGAGGTTGTAGAGTCTAGCATACTGGAGATATTCAAGAACTACCTGGATGCAACCCTCTGCCATGTGCTCTAGGATGACCCTGCTGGAGCAGGGAGCTTGGATCAGGTGACCCATTGTGGTGCTTTCCAAACTTACCCACTCTGATTCTGTGGACCAGTTGAAGTGAGTCCAGAGGAGGGCCCAGAAACTGATCAGAGCCTGGATCCCCTCTGCTATGAAGACAGGCTGAGAGAGCTGGGATTGTTCAGCCTGGAAAAGAGAAGGCTCTGGGGTGACCTTATAGCACCTTCCAGCACCTAAAGGGGGCTACAAGAAAACCTACAGAGGGAGGACAGGAGGTAGTGGCTTTAGACTGTAGAGGGCAGGTTTAGATTAGATATAAGGAAGAAATTCTTTACTGTGAGCATGGTAGCTCCTCACTCAGGAACAGGTTGCCCAGAGAACTTGTGGATGCCTCATAACTGGCAGTGTTCGAGATGGGTTGGATGGGGCTTTGAGAAAGCTGGTGCAGTGGAAGGTTTGCCTGCCTTGGCAGGGGGGGTTGGAACTAGATAATCTTTAGGGTCTTTTCCAACCCAAACCTTTCTATAATTCTATGAATATGTGAGAGGCTCCTTGGTTGTGGCAGCTTCTCTCAGAGGCTACAAGAGCACAGATTCCATTCAGAGTTCTCATGCACAGAAATTTGTTTCCAATTTTACTTCACCATCTAAGTTTGTTTATATTTGAGTCACTGCTTAAAACTCACTGTATGTATGTCTGTGAGGGGATGGACTGGTTGTAGGAAAGACTATGGGTAGCTCAAGTCCTCAAATGCATTGTTTTTTCCTCCATTAAAAGCTTTAAAGCCAGCCAGGCTGTATCAAGGTATAAAGGTCAGGTTTATACCCCAGTCATGGGACTCAGTCTTCTTTCAACTTTTACCTTGGCCTTTGCCTTCCCTTTAATTCTACTGCCTCAGGAGCAGCCATGCCTGATGTGCAGAAGCCCACAGCCAGGGAGGCAACAGCTCTTCACCTAAAATTGCAGAATGTGCTGCTAAAAGTATTATGGGGATTTTAGTAATTTGGCATCTGTAAGAAAGGTTAAGAACATAAGAGCAGACTTAACTGGGTCAGGGCAAAAATCAACCTAGCACAGTATTCGTGCTCAAACATTGACCAAAAGTAGAAGCCTGGGAAAGAACAAGTACAAAAATACAAATATATGCAATTCCTCCTCCTCTACTCTAGAGCTCAAAGTTTAAGGTCAGCGACTTCCTGACCTAAGACAAATTACATATCTGCATATTTATTAATCCTCAGTAGGTTTCTTTTCCAAACACTTCATAACTTCCCCTTGGAGCCACATGACCCTGCTTTGGCAAGGAGTGCCAGGACTCCACTGTGTGTTACATGAAGCCTTTTTGCTCATTTTGAGTCTGACTGCCGTTAGTGCCATTGGATGCCTCTCACTTTTGCTTTGGTGGAGACAGCAAGCACCTTTCTCTTTCTCACTCCCTCTGTCACTTCTCATAGACAGTTATGTATTTCCCTTTCAATATCTCGTTTCCAGAGTAAAAAGTCCCAGGATAGTCAAGTATTCCTCATGAGGGAGCTGCTGTTTAATGCCTTTGATGATATTGTTCTAGTGCTCCTATGGGACAAATGAACTTGAAAAACAATCTCAACACATGGCTACACCTTAGATTCATATTGTGGAAAGAAAACCTTCTCTGCTCCTCTCTGTTTTCCTAGTATTTTGTGTTCTTTTTGACTTCTACAATACCCTGAGCTGGGGTTTTCATAGACATGTCTGTTGTGACAGTCAAGGCCTGAGATATAGTATCAGCATTCTGCCCATCATTTCACATGTGAAGTTTGAGAGTATAGTTCCCTGGATGTGGGTGATGACTTCCATCCACAACAAGTTCTTCTTGTGCTCTTCTTCTGCTCATTCACCTAAGTAAGGTTCCTCAGTAAGACTGAGTGATTTGCAATATAATGGTAGATGATATTACCAACAAAACAGGACTAAAAGACAACAACCTGCATGAAGACATTTCCCACATGAAAAAGTCCTTTGTATTCTTGCTCTGCTAACCCTGTGAGTCAATGTGGATGGAGTTTGGCCCTGTGCCTCTGGAGTTTAAATATTTAATAAGAGCTCCTAACACTGAAGAATAAACTGCAGCCCTCTTTCCAAGAGTCCAATACAGGGAATGAAAGCAAGGCGAGTGGTTTTTTTCATCATTTTCTGGCCTCATTTTCTTCCCATCAGTCACAGAGGAAAACTGACACTCCCATGTAATGCCATGTGTTTCCACCAATCCCACCAAATCCCCTTCTCCTGCTCCTATCTCTTTTAGTCTTCTCTTCCTCCTGACAAGTTCCAGAGCAGGGGCAAAGACTCACCAACTCAGCACCCATTTTGCTGGGGCACTGAGTACCCAATGGAGACTGCACAAGGAGCACTGTCCTGGCTGTAAACCAAGCAAAACTCTCCTTCCCTATGGTGTGAAGAGAGAGCCACTGGGAATCTTCATTCACCTGACCCACAGGAGAAGGGTGACACCTTGGCTCAGTGGCAGGGGCCAGCAGCCTGAGCACTGTGACTGATGTGGGCTTTTGCTGCCCAAAAAGGAGGTGATTCCCTGTGGCCTTGACCCTGAACTTCATCTTTGCACCCTCCCTGGCATGAAGTGTGATAGTTAATGATGAAGGAACAGCAATGTTTTGTCCTCACATAAAAATCACATTTATTCACTGCTAGTGGAGACTTGTTTCTCTACCTGAGATTTTATTTGGTGTGAATGGATGTCTTTGCATCTCTTGGCATTTCATCCAGGGCACATAGGTGGTAATTCAACATGCAGACAGTTTACTCCAGCAAGCAGAACAGAAACTACTCTACGTGGTCTGCTGTCTCATAGGAAAAAGATTTCCACGTTCCCTTCCCCCTGCTTAATTACTTTCAAAGCAGATAATTAAAAATATCAAAGGGAAGTATCACTGTCTCATTACATTCCTCATTTAAATGAACATAATATGGCAGGAAATTATTTTGAGCATGAAAGAAATAGGAAAAGCAGCCTAAGAGTGGACCAGTCCAATTCTTCGATTTTGTAGGAGAGAAAGAAAACCTAACTCTTAATAAATGTTAAAAAAAAGGTATTTTAACATAAGTGAAGGTTTAAAATAATAGACACGTTGAATATGTTTCTATAATTAACTGGCTGTGCAACTTACTTTTTTTCAGTTAAGTGTAACTAAGGTTCCTAATAGTATAAGCATTTTTGTTTATAGCTTGCTGTACCTCAAATAAGAGTCTTGTCCTGGTAATTGCTCATGTTTCAGTGTTGAAGTCATTAAATAACACTTTTGTCAAATTAAAAGTTTAATAGAAAAGGAGGCTTATTATCAGCATGCCAGCACTTGCTTCCTAAAAATGAATGTTCATGTACTTTACTGTGGCAATACACTAGAAGAGCTAACGGGAAAGAGATGGAACAAAAAAAAATTATGTAACTGGACGGCATTTCTGGGACTGAAACCCAGGTCTCCTGCTGGTTTTTTTTGTAGCTCTGTTGCCATATCTTCCCATTTTTAAAATAGTGATATCATTGCTGAAACACTAGTAATGAAAAGAACTATTTGTAGGCCTGACATGTGCTTGATGCTCATGGAGCAGTTACACTGATATCACCATGACACCACAAGTGGTGAGCTAAACACAAGATCATTTCAAGGACTTAAATATATAGATTTTTGTCAGCAGTCTTTTAAATATATTCAATGCTTTAAATCTGTGGTGTTTATTGACAAGAGTCAGCTTTCCAATTAAAATGTGACAATGAAATATTCATACACCTTCACAGCAAAGTGACACAGTGAAGAAAACCAAAGCTAGATCTCTGACTAATACACACTGGCCTAAACAAAGCAACAGTTAACTACTCAGCACAGGAGTCTTGTGTTGGGAAGTGCCATGAAAAAATAAACATTAAAAAATTGCCAATTTTTATAGCCCTCTTCATTCAGCTCTGTCAAAGATGGAGAGAAGTCAAAAAGTTTGAGGAAAACATGAAATTTGGCTACAAGTTATATTTTACTAGTCTTATTATAATATCACCTAAACCCCCAGTGACACTGTTTGTACCCAAAGTTCTTGGCGTATAAGCAGTGTTCTGCAAATAATAATTGCAAACGTTTCTATGGTCTATTTTGAAGATGGCTTGTTAGGATTTAAATGTCACAATCGCAATAAGGCAAAACCATGTTGGAGCAGGAAAAATAAAGAATCAAGTCTCTTGGCCTCCTTTCACTTGTTGAGAAGAAAGCTGGAGGAAAAGACATGACAGGAGAAATGGCAAAAACTAAATTAAACTCTTAAAATCCTATTTCGGATTTAATGATCAGAGGTGTTAACTCAAGGATTTATACCTGTAATTTTGAAACTGATGTCTGTAATTAACTAATGATTTTGCAGAGCTTATGTATTCTCTGAGGAAAGTGTAAACTATGCAAGTTTTGTTGTTGCAAGTAGCTGCAGAACAACAGCCTCCAGAAGTTAATTGCAAGGGCAAAGGCAAGACTTGGACTGTCCCTCTCCTGACAAAGCACTGATTGGCACTCATTGAGCTCAGACAGAATTATTTATAGCCACTGGCAAATAAGGTCCAGGTAACTTTCCTCTGATGGGTGGATTTTTGAGTTTTGGATTAATTATACCACAGATACAAAGATACAGGTGATGACTACATGAAGAGCTAGCTCAATTTCAATAGGATTCAGGTTCAGGGTTCAGGTTCCTAAAGGAATAGGGTTGTATTTTCAACTCAAGCTTTACCAGGGGAGATTCAGATTGGACATCAGGGGGAATTTCTTCAGGAAAAGTGTTATTAAGCATTGGAACAGACTGCCCAGACAGGTGGCACTATCATCACCTCTGGAGGTATTCAAGAAAGCTCTGGACATGGTACTTAGTGCCATGGTCTAGTTGACAAGGTGGTGATCAGTCAGAGGTTGAATAATCAATGATCTGTATTATTTTCCAGTATAGATATTTCATGGATGATTATACCCTCCACTCTCCAGAGCTTCTCTGCCAACATTTAGGTGCAGTGCTGTGTCAGTCACTGCGCGTTTAGGTCAGTCACTCTACCTGACACAAACCCTTCCAGAATGGGGACCATTGAGAATTAAGACGAGGAAATGGGTCAGCTCCTGGAGAGCTGCTCAAATCTGGAAGGGAAAACAGGACAACAGAATTGAAAGTCCTGCATAGAGCAGGAAACCGTACACAGGTGCTGTTACATTACACTGCAGTTATGGGTGCCATAGTATTTACTGATTTGGAATGAAAAAAGCAGGAGTGGCAAGACCTTGTTAAGTGAAACCAAATATGGATTACTTAAGATCTGGGGGGCTTGTCCTCCCCTGTCTTGTTTGCTGCTGTTCCCCTTGGTGGATTTGTCCAATAGCAAGGCTGAGTGCAAACTCCAAAAATGAGAAAAGCCACCACACAATACAAATACAGTTACTGCCAAGCACACACCAATGCAGACAGAGAGTAGATACCTCTATCAACACCCACACAAGCACCCTCAGCACTTCAATCAACCACAGCCTGATCCTGCTCCTCCTTGCCAGCTCACCAAGATTGTGCTTTCCAAACAGACATGCAGACACCCCATCTTTATTGATTTAAAGACACACAAACCAGGCATAAAGTCCATCCACAATCCCACGATCCCTGTTTATCTTAGATCCAGTCCTGGGTTTTTCAGTTTTTGGTCTCCAAATCACTGGTAATCCAACTTGAAGTTTGGTAGCAAATCACATACATATTGCATTATTCATATCCAGAAAATGGAACAAAGTCAACAAAATGGATATAGAGCTTAAGGAGACAAAAGGACAGACTGTTGTGATCAGGTAAGTGCACTGATTGGTGTCTCTCTTACTCATGCCCAGTCATATTTGTCCCTCTTCTGCTCCTTTTTCCCATGTGCATACTGATCATTGAGGAGAAAATGTTGCCATTTTGGAGTTTACTAAGGCAAAGTTCATTATGAAGCCACTCAATAGTTTTTGTGAGTTATATTTTAAGTCATCAAGTATTACTGAAGAACAAAGGACAGGATATTAGACACAGTTCATTAGAAATTATTGCTGTCTGAAGTAATCTAGGATGGACAGTCCTAGACAATGCTGATTTTTTCCTGCTGTGGTAAGGCTATACAGACTATTGATTAAAGCAAATCAGGGTATGTGTGGAACTACGTGTATATTCTTTTGAAAAGCAAAGTAAGTCTACACTGAATTTCTACCATCTGGCAAAACCAGAAAATTGTCAATAATAATAGCACTGTCAAGTCACCATAGAAAGAATTACAGAGATAATAGTGATGGAGGCAGCACCATTATTACTTGCTGTGAAGCTTTACTCCTGAACAGAAAAAAGAGATGTTTTGGCCATAGTAGGAGCTCATGTGGCAGCTCATATGACGACAGCATCAGCTTAGAACAGAAGACCGGTAATTTGTCTGGTTGAGATATATGTGTTGCTGCTTTTGTTGGACACAGAAGACAATATTGAAAAGACGTCCACAGGAGTTCACAAGAGGTGAAAGATTTTTTGACCTTCCATCAGTTTCATTTTATAGAATCAAGAAACTTTTTGCCATAGGTGCTTCCTCCTCTTCTACACTTAGTCATAAAATGCTTCTTGGAGCCACATGAGAACATGAATGATCATATTGCATAAGGCAAAATAGTGCCAATATTTTTATCACTTTACTTGTGTTCGAAGCATATCAAGAATACTAATTAAGACATTCTACAGGGAAGCTATAAAACAACCCAATGAGCTTACCATCTGTCTTATTATAGCTTATAGTGGGTCAACCAGATAATAAACAAGGAAAGATCAATTGTAGCTGTTGGGAGTATTGGATAAGGCTTATGTTCAGGCTTGGATAAAGTTCTGGGGCATTGACATTTTTCCAGGAATTCATTAGGCTCAGTTCCATGCAGGAGTTAGTTGAGCAGCTTCACTGAAATCAGCTTTCAGCAGCAGCCAGTGGAGCCAGTGACTATAATGAACCTTTAGCTCAGGTGTGCCTCTCACTTCTGGGTCTGGGAGTGCAGTAATCCAATAGTGCTGCAGGAAAGCAGACTCTCAGTAAGTAGCGCTTTTAGTAACAATTTTTCTGGGCAGTCATCTGGTCACAAGGGGTGCAGTGAAGTTTCTGTGTTTATGCCTTGTGTTTTAAGTCTGGCTGAGGATATGTGGCAGGGGCTCATGGAGTAGCTGGTATTGTCTGCCTGTGCTTAGTTACTGTGTTCAGCTACAGGAGTGCTGCAAGCTCCCAGCAACAGGGGAACATTATTACATTTTCTAGGAATTTCTGAAAAATTGTTAGATAGATTAATTAGCTTGTTAAGAGGAGGTGAAGAGCATTATCCTTTATAGCTGAACATGTGTCACTGACGTTTAAATTGCAAGTTTTTGCCTTTTGATGGAAACAAGACTTAAAGTACTAAATGTGAGCTCAGTTCCCCTATGTGACTTTCACTCTCTAGGGACTGGTGAGTAAGTCTGGTGGGGAGTAGGCTCAAGGCATTGAAGTGAAATTTTAAATAAAATAAGAATTTGTGGGGGCTTTTTGAGCTCCAAAATCCAGGTGGAAGAGACATCATTCTTGCTGCTAATTCCCATGGTGTGTCACAGAAATGCATATTTGTAGAATGTTCCTAACAGAGCTGGCACCAAGGACACAAGAATCCCATGAATTGCAGGAGTCTGAAAGCCCAACCTTTGCTTGCCCCCGAGATAACTTATGTGCCTGTTCAGTGAACAGATTTTGGAAAATGAACTGGAATAACTTTGGATTTTATGAAGAAGCAAGGTAAGGAGGCACTTTTTCAGGTCAGTTAGTACTGAAACTTTCTGTTTTGCCATCTTCTTGGAGTTTTAGTTTCTCCTAATAAAGATGCATGCAGGGAGAAGGATAATGGTTAGTTGACCCGACTCTCTTTTGCTAGCCAAAAGAGCAATTTTCCCCAGTCCTCTTCCCAAAGTAGGCTAGCCACAGGCCAAATAATTCTTAAAATAGCTATACCTTTAGAGATTGACCTTAGTTACAAGGGAAGGTGAGAGAGTTAATGCTTTGAGGAAGAAGTAGAGGAGTACAAAAACATGCTTTCATTTAGAAGGTGATCTGAGTGATCAGTTACTCAATGGCTCTGTCCCTCACTTTCCTACATCTGAGTGTGCTTTCTTTATGCCTTTTCCACCAGGCTTCTGAAGGCTTGAAGCAAATCTTCAATGGATAGCTTGCAGTTCTGATGACTTCCTATATTGTTTCAAAATTAAATGTCTTTCAAAGTGTTGGCTTACAATATTAGAATTCTTGAGTCTTCTCCCTCTTCTCTGCTCAAACACCTTGCAGAATATAATTGTAAGCAATTTCACCCACATCTTATTCCAGCTACCAGGGAATAATCTGTTCATTTTCCCAATTTGCCCAGTGGAAACACGGCTGGTGTTTCTGAAAAACAGTTTTTCTCCCCTATTATGTGGAATAAGAGCAGCAAGATTAAAGGAAGAAGAAAGTAAAGGTGGAAGAAGTGAGACAGAGCAATGGGTAAGGATACACTCTCTGGCTGATACCAGTCAGGAGGAATGCCAGGACCTGGTGTTGCAGACAAATGTAATGTGGGATGTAAGAGAGCTGTGTCTGGAGTTACTCACTCTGAGAGCAACTGTATGTAGTGTCCCAGGTATTGGCCAACACCAAGGGCTAAGGGAAGTCTGAAAGCTAAGGAGCTAAAATATGACTCTACTTTGAAATATGGTTGTGAAAATAACACCTTCTCACCCAACATTTTGCCACTTGTTGGGATTGCACAAAGTAGCTGGGATTTGTTCTGGAGATCATCTGCTCAAATAGGGCCACCTACAGTGCACTGCCCAGGACCATATCCAAATGGCTTTAGAACATCTCCAGGGATGGAGTCCTATGACATTTCTGGTCAGCCTGTACTAGTACCTGGACATCTGCACAGTGAAAGTGTTTCCTGATGATCAGGTGGAGCCTCCAGTGCTTCAGTTTGTGCCCATTACTTTTTTGTCCTGTCCCTGGGCACGGCTGAAAAAGAGTCTGACTCTTTTATTTGGTCTGCTCTGACTTCACTTTTAAAATTTGTGAAAGATGTCCAGAAAGTAAATTTTCTGCAATATAAAGAAGCTCAGTTGGATTTATCTTAAAATTCATTGTCTGAGACAAGGAACTTCCTCCACATGGCCAGCAGTCCAGAGGGAAGACTTCACCATCTTACTTCAGTACACTTCACTGCACTAGTACTAAGGGATAATGGTTATAATCTCTTCAAAATATCACCATTAAGAAATACACTGTTATTGTGTGGGTTCTTGGAGACATCATCTCCTAATGAGCTTTATATTCTCTCTCATACTCAAAGTGAAAAGCTCAGTAAACAGTCTGAACTTACCCAATGCTGCTTGTCCACAGCAGCCACTGCATGTCAAAGCTTTTTTGAAAAGGTTTCTGCCTGCTCTCACAGTAAATCTTTTACATTGCTTTTTATTTAAGTATACACTTTGAGGTTTGAAGCACTAACTGCTTTGCCCAAGGACTGGGTCCTGTTTGGCTTTTGCTTCTCTTGTTATATCCAGCCTCATTTCTGCCTGCTCCTTATTCGGAGTGGCTGGGACCTGGCATCTCTCATCACTGGCTTATGCTTGCTGTTTGTTTCAGGCAAGATCTGTTTTCTGTCAAATTCACTGTGCGCCATTAGCCATGGTGAAATGCTAAGGTCAAATCTCTGCCCATATATTTTATCTATCATGTAATCCTCTTTTGAGAAAGCACTATTACACTGATTAAGGGGTTATGCAATGCTCATAAATCTTCCATTTCTCTGTTTGCACTTGATAAATTGGCCTTGGCCATTGTTGGAGGGGCAGATAGACTGCCAAGTGCAAAACACCCATCCTGAAGGCACCATCTAAGGCAGCATGGAGTTGAAGGTGGCCAAAATCATAATTCATGCAAAATAACCTTCTTGGATGCTTCAGCTCTTGTAGCTACTCATACAATGCTGCCAGTTTGCTTTACTGTAACTAGCAATGCATATCTCGCTACATCAAGCTCCAGACAAGGCAGCCTACTGGGGGCTGGAGGGAACCTCTAATGTATCTTTTTCTGGCAGCTCTGCGAGCAGACCAGCCAGGGGGGTGATAGACCAGCAGACTTGCTCACTCTTGTATGAGTGCACAACAAATAAAATATGCTCTGGTAGTCCTGCAAGAGGAAAATTCAGTCTTGTGCATCCTTTTCCTTTTTGACCCTAGTAAACATGACTCCAGGCATAGCAAACAACTTCAATATTGTTCTCAAAGGCAGAAAATAGAATATCATGGAATATTGAGAGTGATAAGAAAAGCTGTTTGTATTACCCTTTCTTGTGAATTACAAGGTTCCTGATTATTTAGCAGGTAAAAAATCATAGCCTTATTTCCAGCCTCTTCCTGGAACTCATTTTTATTAAGTGAAAGTGGTATTTTTCAGAAAACAGCATAAGATCCTTCCTCTTCCTGTCCCTTTTGCAATAGTATAGGTAAGAGGTTAGAGCCTCCACAAAATATCTCAGGCCAATGAAATAATTATCTTATATTTAACGACTTCCCTTCTCCAAGTCTTTTTATGCTAACTCTAGGATTTGTGCATGGTGAAAGTTTTTTGTAAGGGAGTCTTCAGTTTACTTCCCTTGTCTTCTGCCAAGCTTCAGTATTGTTACTTTCCTCACTTTCTGGACTACAAGTTTAACAGTACTCCATGTTCCCTTCATCATAGAAACAAATATTCCAGGGTTTCTGTCCATTTCACCTGATCAGAAAGGTATCAATTAATATTGCAACAGATTACTTTCCAGCTTTGCTTGCAGTTTTCTGTATGAAGCACCTCTGTTGCCTCTTGCAAGGACTCAAATTCTCACTCTAATATAAAAAACCATAGCAATAGGACAAGAAAAACACATCTTTCTGGCTAGTATCAATATCAATATCTGATCTAGTTTCCAGTGGCTGGGCTGTTTGTTCACGTGCACCTCCATTGGGGAAAAAAACCAAATAGGACTCATGGCAGGACAAAGGTGAGAATATAAAGAATGCATGTCCAGTATGATGCTTAGTATGGTTAGAGCAAGGATTCTGTCTTCTGTAGTGTGCTTGGGAGGAGATTTTTGATTTCACAGTTCAAACATGAAAATATGGCTTTCTGAAACAGAATTTCAGATTTTGATGAACAGCAAACAGTTGCACGGATCTCTGCAGATAGTTCCAATTTCTCCTAAAACAACAATATGTCATAGATGTTATTTTGTTTCTTGCTGAACACTATTGGTTTTTCACATGAAGGTGTTTTGCAGCACAATCTCAAGTCTTAATTTGATGCCTAATAGGAGCTGTACTTGTATAGATTCTCCTTGGAATCTAAGTGAAATCGGGTTTATGAGGACAGCTTTTAAGTGAAGTTGAGATTTCAGTGGATTGAGTTTGGGTGCACATTTCAGAAACAAAATAAAGACTAAGTCATTGTTATAGTTTAATACACCAGAATATTTATTATCAGCTTGCTAGATTATACCGCTACATATGAAGATCCAAGAGAAATCTTTATCTGGTGATGTATGGAGATACGGTGTATTTTCAGTATGCGTGTATAAATGGTACTGCCATAATAGTTCAGTAGTCCAGTCTATGCTAAACCACATTGTCTTCCTGTGTAGGGAAATCCACTGATACTCCTACTTAGGCAGTTGCTTCAGTATTTATATGTACTTCTGTCACAGCCTTTCCTCAATTTGCCCAATACTCTAACAGTACTCTAAGTAATCTAAATTTTGCAGATGCCTTTCAATTTTTATTAGTTTAAGTGGAAAAAAATGAGGCAGATCTGAGTGGTGATACACAGTGTTCCCTCTGATGATACACCTTTGTTTCTCTAACCCTATAAGACCACTAATGTGTCTGTCTGTCATTTCCCAAAGGGGGAATTTTGAAAAGACTTGCAGAATTTCTGTATTTGCCTGTCCAAATTCTTCCCTTGTACAGCCATCTGACAATCTAAGATCTGTACCTCAAGAGATATCCTCCTATTTAATGGAGCTCTACAGCCCTGTATTCTCGCATCTAGATTCATGCTGAGCCCTCTATGCTGCCATTAAGCCAGAAATTGAAGTGTTATAATAGCTAAGAGGTGGTCAATGTTTTTAGGAGGTGAAAGAATCATGTATATTTATGTTCTGCTAAATGCCTTTGAGAAACCAAAATGCAGTGTGCAAAACTCTGAGAGCCATTATTCCAAAAGAGAACCTGAGAACACAGCATAATCCTATCCCAAGGGATATGCTGTGCTTCCAGTCTTTGTTTAGGCTTGCTTCATGTTTGCACTGAAAGGAAAGGAAGAATCAGTGCGTGCAATCCTGTGTTGGCTTGCTGTGTTAATATCTGCAGCAGTGACTAATGTCTGTTGTCACATATTCCCACAAGGAATAGCTTCCCAGACAATGAACTCTCAGAAAAAGCCAGGAAGCTTTTGGCATTCCTGTTCAAACACTTTGGCATTTTCTGTACTAGCAGGGAATGCAACATCCCTATATTTCAATTCTTTTCAGTCTGGAAAAAGTTAAATGAGCCCAGAACAGCTGACTGCAGACTTGTACTTTGTACCCAAGTGCTATCGGTCTACTGAGATTTGAGATTGTTTTTAATGCATCTGTCAGCATGTTCAGCTGAGATGCATGTTAACTGGATATATTCAAGACAGTATTACTGATTCATTTTGTGAGAGTTGAATCAAGCTCCAGAGGTGAAAGAGAATAACCAGTGTTTTCCCCTCAGTTCACACAGACTGCTGAGTAAATTGTCAGGTAGAAAACTTCTGCATTTTCCTCCCTAGAAATTTACACCCAATTTTATCATACAATTTTCAGATTTTCTTCACATTAACATATGATGGTGGTTTCTATTTCAAGCACGCGGTCTGCTTCCATCCCATGCTTCATTTCTAGAAAATATCTGGGAACACTCGATTCTACCTCAATGAAGATGGTAGCATCTTCATTGTATCAAACACCATTGTCTTAGGCTTGAGAAAATGGTCAGATGCCGGGGATGCTGAACAGGTGGTTGGAACTGTTCTCCCTTTCTTTAGCTTTGTGGTTCCTAACAAAGCTAGCTGATCCACAGAACAGCACATATTCAGGAGGGTGTGCAAAGCAGATTAATTTATAGAGAGGAATATGAGGCTGTAGTACAAGGCTTTCTCTTTTATTAGTGACACTTCTAGAGACTTCCTAAGCCTTTGAACCCTACATATCATATCAAATTTGTCTTATTATTGTTTTATGTGATTATTATTCCAGAATATTAAAATGTTTTGTTATATTTCAAAGTTCTGCACATGGATCAGGGCAATCCCAAGCAGGAATATAGGCTTGGTGAAGAATGGATTGAGAGTAGCCCTGAGGATGAATACTTGGAGGCATTGGTTGACAAGAAGCTCAGCATGGCCCATCAGGGTGCACTTGCAGCACAGAAAACCAGCCATATCCTGGGCTGCATCAGAAGCAATGTGATGAGCAGTTTGAGGGAGGGGATTTATTTTGCCCTTCTACTCTGCCCGTGTGAGATCCCACCTAAAATTTTGCATCCCACATAAGAAGGATGTAGACCTGTTTTGGTGGGCGTGGAGAAGGGCCACAAAGATGATCAGGACAGCTGGAACAGATCTGCTAGGAAGACTAGCTGAGAGATCTGGGACTCTTCCTACTGGAGAACAGAAAGCTCCAGGGAGACCTTATAGCACCTTTCCCTACATAACTGGGAACACAAGAGAGCTGGAGAGGGACTGTTCGCAAGAGCATGTAGTGTTGGGATAAGGGGTAATGGCTTTAAATTGAAAGAGTGTAGGTTTAGATTAGATATTACTGGAACAGGTTGCCCAGAGAAGTTTTGGATGCACCATCCCTGGCAGTGTTCAAAGCCAGGCTGGGTGGAGCTCTGACCAGCCTCATCTAGTAGAAGGTGTCCCTGCCAATGGCAGGGGTGTTGGAACAAGATGACCTTAAGTTCTTTTCCAACCCAAACCATTCAATGATTCTACAATATTTTTCTTAATTCAAGGAGGCTCATTTGTAAGCTCAGCTTGAGGTATCATAGTCCTCAACTTTGTTTTTGAAACAAAATTACTTTGGAGCACTGCTTTCTGATCTTCTCTTACCATGACAAAGCTTAAATGAGCCTAAGTTGGGCTCGGGTCTGCTGGGACAGAAGACGGATGATTTTCTGGTAAAAAAAAGAGGTGGAATCATGCTCATCTGCTGTTATTGTACTCTTTTAAAAGGACGAGAGTGCTGGGAATAAATATAAGACATAATATTAGGATATAAATTCAAATAAATCTATCTCATCTTGTTTGCAAGAGCTTATTATTAAATTCAGCCAGAGAAAATTTTTCCTCTTTTCCCCCAAGGGACTTATTTCAAAACATTTATATAGCCCTGTAACATTTACACAGTGCTGACATGCTTCTTACTTGGGTGAATGGGGACAAGAGAAATACATAGATGATGAGCTATTATGGATGAAAAGGAAAGAGAGAAATGAAGCAGAAGGATTACGGAGGAGCACTGAACTATGTGCAAACCAGGGCTGAACCTGGAGGGAAGTAATTGCAGAAAACGAGAGGAAAGTTAAATTATTTGTGTGTGCCAATACTTTGGGAAAGAATGAGAAAGCAGAAGAACAAAGCAGCATAAACAGGGGGAAGAGCAGATGTCTAATTAACCTAATTTTTTTAGAGTGAAATAATTCCTAAATGTTCATGTAGAAGTATGAGCCATTTGTCAGGAAGCACTGCTGGTTAAATTAATGTAGCAGTGACTCTATGTTTAGAGACAATAGAGGCTCAGTGATCATTTCACATACGCCCACCTAAATCAGAATTTCATGCTATGGTACAAACCATGCAGGGAAGGATAGTGATCCCCAGGTCTGTGCTGCATAGAAGATACTTCCACCCTGCAAGGATTAAGAATGTAGCCTCTGCTGTATGCAGACTCTGAGTGCAGGAGGGAAATCTCCCCAATCTTTTAACCTATCTGCTGCTACATCCAAAATGACAAAAGTATTTTAAGCCTAGACTTGATCAGAAGGCCTGTTCTATTAAAAATGAGATTATGGCTCAGTGTAAGGAATTCCTAGAGAACACCTTATATATGTAGACTTCATACATTTACAATATATAGTGTAATTTGGAAATTATAATGGAGGTTGTCTGGTTATTTTCATACACAGAATTCAACTTAAATTCTGAATAGTCACCTCCATTAGATAATACTGCCAACTTACACAGGCTGATGATACAGTCAAAACTTTTGTGTTAAAGGTGGATTGCAAAAGATGTTTTCGTATCACAGGTTTGTGAGAACAGCATTCAAAAAGTTTGTTGCATTCATGCAATTGGCTGCCTGATATTTGTGACCTGGATTTTGTTGTGTTGAGTTCCTTGCACAAACTCTTTTCTCTATGGACTTCTTTACACCAAAAGTCAGTGAGTTTAGTAAACCCCAGGGTATTAGAATTCTCAAAGTCTTCATGGTACTCCAGGTGGAGATTTAACTTTGCTCTTTCTCAGAGTGAGGCAACATGTATATATTGTCATATCAGGATCTGTGGAAAGTTAGACAAAGCATTTGATTTTTCTCCTTCAAGGTTATGGTCTCCAAGGGCTATTTTCTCATATTTTACGAGCTTCCAAAAATGTTAAGAGTCTCCTCCAGATTTTGTTACTTTAGCTCAGAGATCCTACTTAAAAGAAAGTGGAAAAATATTTTTAAATTATTGAAGTGGATGTTTCTATTGGTTTGAGACTTAGGGAAAAAATAATTTCTATACATAGCTCCAGGTCCCTCTTCCCTCCCCTCTGTCCCCCAAGAACAGCTATAACATAAAACCAGAAAGTTGTTGTCTGAAGACCTAGGACAGATTTACCATTGAAGCTGGTGGAGTTGTTCCCAGGTGGACCTAAGATTCGTGATTCTAGTATAGAAAAAGCTTCCATTGGAGAACTTTAATAAAGCTCCAGCTACCTAAAACCCTACAGAGCCAGGTTCAGGAGTTTCGAAGCAGCACATTACCTACATGAAAAGGTGATCCTTAGTAACATGAAGATGAGACTAAATAAACTGCCCAGGGAAAAGGACCTGGGGGTGCTGGTCAGCAGTGGCTGAACATGAGCCAGTGTCTGCCCAGGTGGCGAAGACAGCCAATGGCATCCTGGCCTGTACCAGCAATAGCGTGGCCAGCAGGACCAGGCCAGCGATTGCTTCTGGGGTGGTTTCAGGGGTTCAGCTTCTTCTCCTAGGCAGCTAGTGTTAAGATAAGGGGAAATGTCCTCAAGTTGTGCCAGTTGAGTTCAGGTTGGATATTAGGAAAAATTTCTTCATTGAAAGAGTGGTTAAACATTGGAACACACTCCCCAGGGAAGTGAAGGATTTTCTATCCCTGGAAATGTTAAAAAAATGAATAGAAGTGGCACTTTGTGATATGGCTTAGTGGGCCTTATTTGGTCAAATGTTGGACTTCATGATCTTGGAGGTCTTTCAATGGTTCTATGACTGCTTTTTTCCTTAAGAACACTCAGAATTTCAAATTAATGTGTTTTTTTTTAAATTGTTTTTTCCTATAAAGGACTTTGAAAAGTCTAGCATCACAAAGAGATGAAAGCTAAACACATCTGTGTGGGATGTTGGCTGAGTAGGATCATTTGAGATCACAGACATTTGTAGGTGCAGGATGGTCAAGGATAAAACTCTCCTCATAATTTTAGTTGAAATGACAACATGATGTGTGGCCATTCACATTTCTGTACAGGACTTGCATTCCCTGCTTCCCTCCTGCCCTGCCCAAGCAGGCACAAGTTTTTGGGAGTTGCCATGCAGAGTACCTGCTCGGGAGCTGCCAGCCCTCTTTATTCAAGGTCAGGAGGTTAAATATAGGATACCAAATAATAACTGAAGAGGGTGGATACCTACATTTGTAAAAGGCAAACCTTGTGTGAAAGTGTCTTTACAACTACAAATAGTGAAGGGATGGGAAGTAACCTTTTTTCTCTCCAAAGGAAAGTGTGCAACAACACTACAACTCAGTTCACTGCACCTATCCTAAAGCAAGAATAGATGTGATTTGGTATTGTAATTCCTGAAAGCATAAAGGAATCTTTTACTCCCCCTGGGCACTACCACATCTCTCTACTCTTCTTGCTGAGTCACATGAAACAAGGTATCAAATAAAGTTCATGATCTGACTGAATGGCCTCCCTCTATCCAAGGGGTTGCAATGAAAGGTCTCCATATCAGGATCCAAAAAGTGCTAAAGAGGGAGTGAATTTATGGAAAGAATATTTGCCTCATTAGAGATGATTAATGTGAAGGAAGAGCTCATTTATCTGGAAGGCACAGCGTTGTAGCAGACACTGTAGGCAGGATGGGAAAATATTTGGAGTAAATGTTGTCACTGCAGAAGGAAAAGAGAAGAGAAAAAAATCTTTCATGCTTATCAAAGATGCAGAAAAACCAGGTGCCATTCTACCTTCTGCAGGAGAATTGTCTTTAAAAAAAAAGGAAAGAGAGAAAATACTTCTTCACTAAATATCTTAGAGCCTTGTGGCGCTTTCGACCTTCATCTCTAGCTGAATAAGCACAAACCACTTCCCCTCTCTGTGACAGATGTTAGGTGAAAGAGATATTCTGAACACGCTGCCTCGTTGTGCTACCTTGCCCTCGCTTACACCTGCCCAGTTTGCCAGTGAGCTTGCAGTAAGTACTGGTGGCAGACATGGTTTGCCAGTCCTCTTGCTATCGTAAATAAAATACAAAAGAGGGAGTGACAATCTTCTCTGTGTATCTGGGTTCATCTGATGTCACTGATGTTTAGGAACCAATACTTTGTCAGATGTGGTTGAAAAAGAATGCTATGTCTTGGCAATTCCTTGGTTGTCATTTACAATAAAATATTCTTGGGGCTGTCTGGGCCAATGCCCTCTACGTGTCCTGGAGTATAACAGCGCAGTGGTTATTCTAATTTTATTTTTGGGACATCTCATAACTATAATCTCTGAAGGCTCAGAAGCACATAAACTATGGGGAGGAATCCACAAGCTATGTCCAGGACATTTTGTCTCCACTGTCTTTACTGCGCTGCTGAGTTGCTGGTGGATCTTTAAAATGAGTACTGCTCATGAAGGTGACCTAAACCCGCTGGCCTTTTGATCAAAAACACAGTAAAATCTTTTTTCCAGGGCGGCCCATGACTGAAAGAGGCCATTCATTTAAATTGAAGATTGAATGATTTAGGAAGAGGAATTTAAATAATCTAGGGAATTTTCAAAGGAGAACTAAACTGTATTAGTGTGGACAAAAAGGTCTTATGTTGAGGGGTCTATAACTGAAATGATTCAAATGCCAGTGTTGTCTTGGGCATCTGTAAACTTCATCTATATCCATTCCTTGGCAAGTTTTTGCACAAGCACAGTTTTGATGAAATGCCCAGGGATCCAGCATCCGGAGGCAATTCAGTCAGATTCAGCATAAGGGTCACAATGAATCTGGTGAGGCCATTCCAGAAATGAATCTGATCTCATGGTTCAAGTTATTTTTAGGAAAAAAAAATCAGAGTCATTTTGTTGGAGAAATTTGTGGTGTTGCTGCTATGCAAACCTTTTGCTAGTATCTGTCATGTGTTACCATCTCTTATCTGGAAGAAATCAAAACCAGTATCTTGGAAAAAAAAAATAAGAAGCATTTTACAATGAAAAAAGCATGTTTAGTGAGGAAAGTTTTTAGAATTACATAATTTTTTGTACCAGTGTTTTGAAATAAAAAATAACAAGAATAGCTAATTATTTTATAAAAACTGTAATGCGAATGTGTTAAAAGCACCGTTCAAATACATAAACCATAAAATCGTTTAGTGGGAAAAAACCACTATAAAGTGGTTTTGACCTGCTAATATGGGTCTTAAATGCCTGTCCTGTTCAGTTTGTATCTCACTAACACTGAGGTAAAGGTAGAGCAATCTTATATGTGACAGAGGTCTGGTAGAACATAGAGGTGAGTTAAAGAGACTTGAGGTCAGCAGAGTAAATGCAAATTTGCCTGAGCAGTTCAGAGGTAGCTCTGTGGGGGCAAAGGCTTCCAAGTAGTTGTAAAATTGTGTCTGAATATATCAGGTAAATGCTAAGAAGATGCAGAAAAATGCTTCCAAAGTGTCTCAACGAGCTGTTCATAAAAGGTTGTAACTCCTGGCTGGATTTTGGCCAGGTGTTTGTCAGGAGACGTCTCCAATTGTGCAGGGCCTCTCTTTCCAGGGAGATTTGACAATATCTCTGCCTTTGGCTGATGAGCACTGTCTGCAAAGTCTTTGCTTCCACTTCATTCCGTTTCTAATTGCTACCTGAGATATGACTGTTCAGTCATGAGCAGCGGTGTGCAGGACTTTCTGGGCACGTTAAGACGCCAAGATTTTTCTGTGGCTGTGTAAACTGTCCCATACAGGCAGCTGTCTGTATAAAAGGAAATAACACTGCAAGATGCAAGCAAATGAGGACAAAGCCTGTAAGTTTAACAAAATCATGCTTATACTGCAACATTCTGCAAGTTTCCAAACTTCT
Source organism: Machaerirhynchus nigripectus (assembly GCA_013397975.1). Taxonomy (NCBI): domain Eukaryota; kingdom Metazoa; phylum Chordata; class Aves; order Passeriformes; family Dicruridae; genus Machaerirhynchus; species Machaerirhynchus nigripectus. The sequence continues at coordinate 1,056,834 of VZRQ01006447.1, read as the reverse complement.
GTTGGAAGACATTTCTTGTTTTCCTTGGTGTCTCTGATCAGTTGCAGGTTTTCAGTATGTGGAGTGTAGCATCCAGGTGTTCCAGTGTATCTGCTCTGAGGCTGGGCAGCGCCGAGAATTTTGGGAAAGTTCCCAGAAACTATGGAGATGTGATGAAACCAACTTTAGCCTGAAAGCAACAGATTTCATATTTTGCCTTTGTTTTTCCTTTCTTCCTTCTACATTTCCTTTAAAAATCACCTCTTATAACCATGGGTAATTTTTTTCTATGCTAAATTTCCCCTTTGAATACAGTGTGAATCTTGGCATGATGGCAGTGACCTCCCCAGCCTGATTTTACAATGCATGACTGATGCTCCTTTCTCTTTTTCCACCTTTCAGCTTCCTTTGTCCAAACCCTCTGAGAGAGGGAGACTGGATTCTCCCAGGCCTTTTTCTTCAGTGAGGGCCCTGTTCTATGAATCCTTTCCTTTTTTTCACTAGATTCCCAATCCAAGTATTTTCTATTTTTTCTGGATGATAGGTTCTTTTTTTTCCTAAGCAGTTGCTCATTTTGATCACCATTCTGAGTTTCTTTTAGTTAAGAGATGTCTTATTTGGATGACATGGCCATTACACACAGTACTCCAGGGAAGGTTGTGCTGTTACTTGCTGTTCTAAATTCCTTGTCTAACAGAGCCTATAGCCTTAATAGCCTATAGAACATAAACAAAGGAGCTGAGCATTGGAAGTGACCCAGAAAGCTGGATCTAAGCACCTTTAAGCTTCAGGGAAATTTGGATTCAGATGAGAGGTTTTTTGGCTTGTACTTGGGGTATAGTCAGCAATTGCTTCCATGACTGCTGAACCCAAGCTAAATTTTAGCAGTTTTATGTACAGCCTCTTTAATCTGATTTGGAAAACTGCCCATTCCTGTGCTAGTCAAAGATGGAGGAATTGAAAAGGTGACCTAAAGCCACCTCTATCTCCTTAGCTCTTGCAGAGAAGACAACTGCTCCACTAAAAGAACCATCCATTTGCTTTTCTTGTGCTTGCTCAGCCCTTGCACTGCCTGTAATTCCTGTCATGCCAGTCCCCTTGGATTCTGAGTGGTGATGCAGGGTTAGAGGCCTCATGACTACCTGTGCCCAGCCTCCTGTGAAGAAATATCCTCTTTTTGAACCTTTTTCACCATGCATATGTACGTGAAATAGTCAAGAGAAGCCAACATTCATAACTGGACATGCTTTGTTTTCTTAATGAATAAAATTGTCTACAAGGAGCTTGAAGAACCTTCCAGCGGGAACTGCTAAATCTCCAGGAATAGGGCATTAGGACATTGTAAATGAAATGGTAGGGTTGGATGGGTGTGAAATACAAGCTGTCAGAGATGGAAGTTCAAAAAATACTGAATACTTGTATTTTTTGTTAACTTTTTCAATACAGCCCTACAACTCAGGGATGAGGGGAGGTGGTGAAGGGACTCTGCTGGGATCTAGCAACAAGAGAAAACCTACTTTACAGCTGAGACTGCAGTACTGACAGGAGTTTGCTGTTGACTTCTTCCGGATTTTCTTGTCCTCTTTGAAAAACATACCCTGCTGAGGAGCTGCGATTCCTTGCAAGATGTCCCTATTCTTGTTGCTGTCATTTTTCATATAAGTATCATTCCTAAGGATTGAAAACTGGGATATCAGAATAATTTAAGGAAGACATAAGAGGACGGTAGGAGGAAAAATGTGGTTAAGGCAATATAAATTGAGTGTTTGCATGAAGGCTTCATACTGTAACACTGCATCCCTGGTTAAAGGGGGGTTGCATTTCTGTCTGCTGGTTTAGCAGAACAGTGTTGGGGTTTTTCCCTTTTTAGATTACAAGAGCTTTGTAGAGGGAAAAAAATCTCATACCACTTTTTTTACTGCATTCTTAGTGACTGCTGTTACCAAAACAGCTCACAAGGCTTCTGGCAGTAATATTTTTCCTAAATCTCTCTGAAAACTAAAATTTTCTCTTTAGTTGAAGCTAGTATATCAATTAATTGTTCATAGAGTATTTAGGCAGATGCCACATGGATGGATCAAAGAGTAAAAGAGCTTAAAAGAGAAAGAAATTTCTGCTCCTTTATTTACGCATTAAAAGTCAGATTTAATCAAGGACAAAGTAAAAGAAAAGAATTTGTCACACTCCGGAACGTTTCTGCTCTTTATGCCAAACTCTCCAGTTTATTTCTTGGTACAGATCCATTTTCTATTTTACAGAAACATTCTCTCTAGCTATTCTTTCCATCAGGATGTCCCCTGGACTCCCATCCTTCACCCTTATCTTCTGGGCACTTTCTACAAGTTTTCATTATCAAAATGTTTTGGACTCAGAAGATGGAATCCCCTCCCAGCTCCTCCTCCCAAGTAAACCGTTTAATTGGATTTATTTCCTTTTGTTTCCCTTGCTTCCAAGATGTTGAGTAACAAATCTCCCTGTTGCAAGGGAAATACTTCTATTTTTTTGTCCTCAGTGGAAGCTGAGGTTGCCTGTGTAAGTAAAAAATTTGTCATGTTGATTCAGGGGAAGAGGCCTTTTGAGAGAACTTGGAGAAGTGGCAGCACCTGGCAAGTCGATGTCCTTGTTACTGTGATCTGAGCTGGGTCTGGTAGCTCTGGCCTGAAGCTGGACTATGGAATAGGAAGCTGAGGTGAACTTCTGCTGTCACCCCACACTGTGCTCCATATGGGGCAATACCTTAGGTCTGCTGGTTAAGATAATTTTTTCCTCCTTTCTACTGAATAATTGTGTGACTTGGAACCTTTTGGTCTCGTTGCACTGCAGTTTTTCGTTGTAGAAATTCGCATTAAAACCTTTTCCACCAGAGGACTTCAAAGTGGCTTCCAAGCATCATTAAATTTATCTTTTCTTCTTTTTAATTTTTTTGTTATACTAACTTTTGGGGGAGTTGTGAGGTTTGCAAAGGTTAGGAAAATGCACAGGGTTATGGAGTAAAATGCCAATAGTCAGGGACAAAACTGGGTAATCCTTCTTCCTAGTCCTTCACAGCCTTCACAGTAAGACCCTGAAATGTTATCTGAGAGTAAGTAGCAGCCAAGAGAAGCTTTGTGTGATTTCCACTTATATAACTGGACACATAATTAAAACTTAATCCTTAAAGCATAGCATTTCATACATGGCAAATGTAAACTTTTTCAAGTAGGCTGCAGATATATATAAACTTCTCAGTTTTCAGTAAGAGAAAGCATATTCACTGTCATCCTTGTAATGGATGTCCATAGGAAATTGAGGAAACAGGCTTAGGAGAAAGAAGGAGACAAGATTAGTCATTTAGCATGTCTACCATTGCCCTACAGAGCACAATTCACTGAATTATTAGTTATAGACATATTTGCTGTAGGTGAATTCCTGTTGTTATTCAGTCAAATTTCCAAATCTGTCACTAGTTCTATGTCAGTATATTGACAGCTAATGGACATGTAGATATTAAAGAAGGCTTTATAATAATATTTTTGGCCTCTTTTTGCCTGGTAGTTTTTTCACTTGCTGGATATTTGGTAACTCTCTTTCCTGAATGATTAACAAGACATTGAACTGAAAACTACACTGTGAATTGCAGGTAGGATTTTGCAGATGGACTAAGGGATGAGTTGAGAATTCATAAGGCAGTGGCATGAGTTAACTTTTTCATAGGTATTGGAATACTTAAAAATTGGTACCTTATTTCTAAGATCTCATGCAACACAAAATTTTGTATTCATTCTATCCTCAACTTTATTGTGCCTAGTTATTTATTTTTAAAAAATCAATTGTCGTGTTTGAAGCATTGTATTGGTTGCTGTTTAAACTGAAGACTGTTTCCCATCTCTTCCCTTCTGCTTTTTACTGGTGCTTCTTCAATCACCATTGCACTGGTGGGTTATGTGTGAATAAATTTAACACTGCTTTCCAGGTTTGGGCATCCATATGACCAACATATGCATCTGCTAGCCATGATAATGTAAATTAGAAGGCTTGTCTTAATCACACTTGGAATCAGCCTGCAGCCATGTAACTTAGGAACTGCTATTTGCAGATGGGCTGCTGTCACTGTACTGCCTCACACCTTTGACCTAAAGCAGACCAGTGACTGGTACCTCCAAAATAGATGCATGATTTTTTACAGTAATTCAGATGTGGGAATATTTATGCATGTTTGGGCAAACTTCCTGAGCCCCATTCAACCTCTTCTTTGTCATTCCCTGTGTAAAATGAAAGGCTGTATGCATCTTGGACTCTGCAAATAGGTTTGCATTTTCAACATTACCAGTGTTTCTTACACACAACCTGTCAGATATGATTTGCTACCTGGAAGAAAACACAGGAATTGGATAGTTATGCAACTTGATGACTCTCCTCTCTGATCAAAGACAACCCTGTTGCATTTAATGGTCTGTCAAAGTGACAAAATACATTAGAACTAATTTAGTTCTCAAGCTTAAATAATCCCAAAAATAAGTAGTGGTGTTTGGAGAAAAATATATGTATAACAGAAAAAAAACATGTTAAAACTTTTAAAGGAAGGAATTTAGAAGTGCTGGGTGGTTTGCTGGTACCAGATGGTCTTAATCTGAAATGTATCTTGAAAAAATACTCTCTTTCTCTGTGGGAACTGGTCCAACAGCAGTGATGATCTACAGTCTTTTCAAGGTCATGAATATGTCCCAAAGTGTGAAATGCAGAAATGAGCCTTTCTGTTTCAGGTACCTCATAGTGGCAATAACTGAGCACATTCTCAGACTTGAGATATTTCTCTGTGTATGTATTATTATGCTATTTTTATTAAGGATGAGGGAACTAAGACACCAACTATCATGATGAGAGTTGGTTACTGAGTTTTTTGAACAGCATTGTCAGGGTAAAAGGAATGAGCTTCTCTCTGGTCTGAAAATATTTTCTCCAGTTCATTGTATGGGCATGTCAAATAAATGCCATTTTGAAGGAACTGCCTCTCCTGATGCAATTCTTTTCAGTGGATAAACAGGTTTTTATTCTGCAGAGCTAAGCCAAACCTATATTCATTCATAGGAATTCATATTTAAATAGTCTTTTTATTCCTCACTTGGCACAGAAGAGATTGCCTTCCTTGATTGTCACATTTGTGTGAATGAACTTGTTCTGAGTTAAGTTCTTTAAGCTGGCCATGAATGCTATCAAGCAGTGTCCCTTAATGACAAATTACACGTTGCTGGTGTCTCATGCATTTTGTGAGTTGTCACTGACACATCAGCCTCTGCTAGGTGTTATGAATATTATGTAATTTACCGGGTTAGGGTTTGATGAACTGTATTGGCACGAGGGCTGCATTGGCAGCTGAAGGGCAAAAGTAGTTGTGTGTACACGGCAGTGCAGCAGGTACTGGTGCTTCCAGCAACTAATCATTTGTGCATGTTTTGTACATTGAGAGAGGCCATTGTTATGCAAAATACAGTCCCTAATTATTCCATTACAAGATAGTTCCTTTTCAAATGAACAGAGTAACTAATTTGAAAACAGTTTTGAAAGCATTCTACTTATGTGATCCTGGGGAAGAAGAAATGGGAGAGGAATTTGAAACTTTGACTACTGACAAACATTGTAATGTGGTTTTGGTGGAAAGGGAAGTCAGTGAAAGGATAAAAGAGGCCCATAACTTTGATACAGAACTGGTAAGGTACAGGCAAAAACCAGATGACACTGCTCTAGTGTGCCCTTGCAAGAGATGTTGTGCCAAACAAATGCAATCCTTTCTTTCACGCAATATTCAACAGCATGTTTTTAACTTTTCTTCTGTGGAAATGCACCCATTTTTCCCAGGCGGACTACTTGATATTTGGCTTTTGGTTGTGAGTAAACAGCTCTGCTTGTTTAAATATTTGTTCCTAGGTCTTGGAAATAACTCTGTGTACATTTTTAGTATCTATACAATGTGGTTTTATAAGTTAAATGAGACCAAAGATGGCTGAAATGAACTCAGTTAAAAATACCTGTGGTTAGTTACAGTATCTCTTATCTCACTTAGAAATCTTATAGAGTCTGCCACTCTATACTCTCTCTATTGATTTTTCTTCCTCTGTCTAATGGAAGTCTAAAACAAAAACTTTGTTGCTACTAAATATTATAAAATGGATCAGTGTCATGGTTTAGGAATGGTATTCCCTAATTCAGTGCCCCCACTCAGACTCTTCAAAACCACACAGCCTCTGTGTCTCTCACTCCCCCCTTTTTCCCCTCCCCCTTTCTGCTGCTGGGGATGGAGTTGAGGTCTGGAGGCAAAGATCACCCACTGGCTCAGATAAAACAATTTACTGGAAACAGCAAAAAGATAAGAAAATTAACAGTAACAGCAACAATATTAATAACAAAAGGTATAGGAGAAAGAAACTATTTACACAGAAAGCCCTCAATAATAAGCCAGTATGGATAGGTTTTTTTCCCCCACCCTGGCAACCATGAGACGGTATCAAATAACATAAGGGTCTTGGCCACAGCCTTCTGGAAATAGCAAAAAATTAACCCTGTCCTGGCTGAAATCAAAACAAAACAATTATAAAAGCTTTTCTTCTTTTTTTTTAATATTTAATATTTTTTAATTCTATAGGGGTTTTCCACCCTATATTTGAATTGAAATAAGGAATTGTTCAGAACTGATCCTCGTTTATTTGAAGTAGCGTCCCCTAATTGGACTTCTGGGTCTTTTGTCCCTTCACTGTTCACTGCCCATGCACTTCTGCCCTACTAATGGTATGATAAATGGGGGGGTCAAGTAAAGATGCAGGTTGTTCTTTGCTGTTGCAGCTGACTTGTTTTATAATATTTTTTTTAAATGTTACATTTTCTTTCTTTCTAGATAATGGTGTCATTTCATATCTCTATATCAGGAAGTTTACATATTGAGGACTTTAAATAGCTCTGATCAAAGATATCTTTTTAAAAAGAGCAGCTTTATACCTAAGTGAAAAAATTGTGAACTTCTTTAAAAGAATTTTTCAGGTTTTTCTGCTCCCCTTTCCTTGTATACCTAGATAACTTCTAGTTTCTGAGCACTTTCATTTATTGAGTGAAAACTCAACAAGCATTGAAAACATCCCTTAATGCATTTTATTGTGAAAATAAATTAAAATAAAAAACAGCTGAGGCAGTTAGAAAATATCCTTTTCCTTAAATGAGTAGTTAGCTGATTTCCTGAGAGATTAAGCCTTATATTCTTCCAAAATTCATGTTAACAAATATATATATAGATATGTGATATATGGATGTATCTAGGATCTATACATATCAGGATCTATACATCCTAATATCAAAACTCTATATAAATATGTGGAACTTTATACTTGAATGAAGGGTGTTCTTTGTACATGGGACTCTAACCATTTCCAGAAAGCTGTCAAGTGTAAGGTATTTGTGGTATCTGGAGGTAGAGAATTTCATCTTCTAAATGCATAAATGACAAAAAGTATTGCTTTTCTTCTGCATATTCCACTTTGCTGTGATTCAGTGTCCTTTTCTTTCTGTACTCTAACAGGGTAACAGTTTTCCTACTGTATTGACTCTACACAAGTTATTCCCCTATTCTATATTTCTCTTCAGATTAGTATAGAACTTTGTCAGTATAGTTCTGGTTGTAAACTTTAGCTTCTCTGCTTCTGCACCCTGCTACCCTCAAACACTCTCCTGTGGAGAAAAAAAAAACCTGTTCAAGTCTATTTTGTTTCCCAGTGGTCTAGTTAAAGCCTTACCATAACCTTTCTATTTTCACCCCCCTGCCGCAGTTTATCCAAGTCTCTAATTTTCTCAGCCAGAACAAAAATCATCCCCCTTGTTGCATTTTCTTCCACCTACTCCTATGCCCCTCGAATGGATGTCCCATTGACTTTAATGCATGTTGTTCGGGGTAAAGTGCATCAGTCTATTTGGTCCTGAGGACACAATAACACCCTTGTCTCTAGATAGCAGAATCATCTGTCTGCTAGGAACAATCACAGGCCACAGCACATGTTTTCAGCTCCTCCAGCTTGGTCTTCCAGTTTTGATCATTGAACATCTTTATTCCACACATCAGATGTCCATCAGGCCTTTCACAGAGCAGTTCCCTTCAATGGTGTGCTTCTTCACCAAAGAGGGGTTTTGCCGTGGGGCTGAGTTCAGAGCCACATCTATTGCAGGTAGAGAGAAAAAAAAAGCTGTTTAGGTAATGCTGGCCAATACATGCCATGTCATGACCATCTTTTCTGCAGGCTTAGGTGCTGAATTAGGAACCAGTGAGAGAGGAAAGCACTAAGAGTTTACTGCATGAAGGCATATAGGCCTTTTCAGTATGAATGATGAATTTGGTCGGAAGAGAGCTCCAATTCCCTCCTAGAATGTTTGCTTTAGGAAAAAATGAGTTACGGTAAGTTTAATATTACAGAACATGGTATGTTGTCCGCTAAAAAAATTGTGACTATATTATGTGCTAAGTGGAGTTTAAATAGCTTTCCTGCAGAGCAGTCAAGGAAGATAGCAAGATGAAGCTGAGCAACAGGACAAGGCTTATTCTTTTCAAGCCAATAGCTTCTTGTTTGATGACCCTTTTAAAATACTTCTACTCTCAGCTCCCAAAGCCCTTTGCAGACAACGTTTGGCAAGCAGATTACGCAAAGCTTTTGCAAGCTCTGTAAGGAGCAGGAAGGTCTGGGAGCCTTGAGGGGTTTCACATTACTAAGGATGGTGCCTGGTCGCTGAGTACCCACCAGCCAGAACTTAACCCTGTGCAGACAGGGGGACAGCAAGACTGTCAGGCGCCTTGGGCCACTTCCCTGTCAGCGGATCAGGCAGTGGGTGAGCAGATGTGACAGCACACTGTCACAAGTAGGAGGGCAAGGAGGGATGTGTTCAGCTGGCTGCAATTAGTGGAACTCTCAGAGTCATCGGCACGGCACCCAGAGACAGGCGGCACAATGTGAATCTGCCTCCTTCCCTTATCCTCATGGGAATGTGGTTATGCTTAGGAAAGCTGGGGGGCAGGGGAAGCTAAAGGGCAAATAGACAAGACAAGTAGGTCTTTAAGAGAAAGGAAAGGAGGCTGAGGAACACTGGAGACAGACTAAGACGTGGCTTCCTGTCAAGACAGCTAGAATTAGAAAATTACAGTTCTGGAAGAAAGGAATTTTTTACAAAATGGAGTTAAAGTCTTTGAGAAAACTAGTTTTTACAGTAGAAGTTATGACGTTGTGTGGGTGGATGCGTATACTTGCGGGAGAAAAAAGGCAAACCAAACCATGAAACTTCAAAAGATCATTTTTTTGTTGAACCAGCAGTGCGGGAAGGGGGAACTAGCCAGGAGGCAACAAGGGGGGATCTGGACTCTGCTGTAGATCATGAGCCAAATGCAACTGGGCTTTGTTGTGTTGTTGTGGTAAAGCAGGTACAAGGGATAAACAGTGTGTTGCCTGGAAGATATGAGGAATAAAGTGATCAGTGCTAGCAGTGTTTCACCTAGAAGTATGGTATATTTTAGAGAGATAGAAGCAGGGAGTACAGTGTGTGATAAATATCCATGCCAGAAGGCAGAAGCTCATGACTCCATCTTTGTTTCTTTATGCAGTCTTCTGATTGGGTTGGAAGAAACTGCAATTTCTATTTTCAGTATCTTCTCAGAATGCATATATATATATATACATATATATATACATATATATATACATTTTGCATTTTTTTGTACCTGATATACAGAAAAATCAAGCTTAGAAAAGTGTATGAGCACAGGTAAGAAAAGACACTGGTCTGAAAAGGGTGAAAACAGTGGAATAGCATGGCCTTGCTATAAAGTAATTTACTTAAAATATCTTTCAAGACTCCTTTGACACTGGGAAAGACAAAAATGACAAAATACTTTAAAATGCTGTGAAAGTAATCCTTTTTACTTTCTTCATGGATATTTGTAGCTTTCTGTTAGAAGCATTCAGAATAGGAGTAACTGCACAGAAATGTTTATTAAAAGGTTTCCCTATAAAAATCTAGTTCCTATAAAAATCTTAAGTATTCAGTAATTTTATGCTAAAGTGTTCTTTCAAAAAAGTTTCATTGAAAAAGTTACTACTTGCCAAAAATAAAAACTGAAAATATAGACAGATGATTTGAGATGAGGAGTCATTTTACTAGAAATAAATCTATGTCTTAAATGGATAGAAAAACCAGGGGAATTTTGACTGTCTCCATTAGCCAAATGATAGTTGCTTCTGTGCTTTGCTGCTGGGTAGTGGAGCATGGAGAATTGCTAACAGTCAGAGATGAGTGACCTTCGTTTTGAATGATGGAACTTCCCACAATTGGTCCAGGACTTCTAATGGCCCTGAACTGACAAGTTCTGGAGGGAAGCAGGGGCTGAATGAGCCATGCATGAACCCTGCCAGAAAAGACTGCAGCCCTTTGACACTGCCCCCGATGCACAGCACTTGTCAGATAGGTAATGAGAGAAGTGGTTTTGTTCTCCAGCAGTGCATATCATTGCTGCTTGGCTGAATTCAGTTAAAATTATCACAAAAAAAAAAAACCCTAAAAGTCTGGGAGGGCATGGGGAGGTTGGAGTATCTGGAAAGACCAGAGCAAGTCGAGGTTGGCCAGGACCACCAGTCACACTAAAGTCAACATAAAATTTTCCCAGAGAGATTGTGTAGCAGTGAAGGAAGTAAGGTGGTGTAGTCTGGCAAAGATCAGTACCTGTCTCAAGAGGTAAAGGCAGGAGTAAAGGTAAGAAGTGGAGCACAGAGACATGACTAACAGCTCGTGTGATGGTGAACGTCTCAACCACTTTGAAAATTTGGGTGCAAATGGGCATAGATGGATGGGCTAGTTAAAAGGTATTCTACCTAAAGAAAGGTTTTTGTCTCTTAAAGGTTGTTTGCTTTTGTTAAATCAGAAGCTGTAGCTAGAAAAGAAAATCAAAACAAACTAACAACAAAACTCCAAGTGATTATAAACCGTGCCTTTCATAACATCAGAACTACAAAAACAGTACTGTTAAGTGCCCATTTTTTCCTGTCAGAGAAGAAAACACTGCTACATGAGCAGTGCAGTCACCGTTGGTGGGAACATCTGTTGTATATTTACAATTCTTTTAGCAATAACCACTTGAATGATCCTAGTTTATGCTGTCAGACAAAGGCCACAGTATCTTCAGAAACTGTCTCTTCAAGAGGAAATAAATGTACTTTCCAGTAGCTCCAAACCCAGTTCTATTCCAGCTACATTGTCATTAATAGTTTGAATTATTCCAGTCAAGGAAATGCAGAAAATGTGAGCTCAGGCTAATGCAAATGAGCACGATCTGTTTCCCCACTCATAGCTGTATTAAACACCTAAGCCCAGGTTCTGTTTCTGCTGGGATGGTGCAGTGACAAGCTCAGTATACTTTTGGTGAGTAGCCAAGCCGCTGGGCATTACATCTGTAGTAAAGGGGCATCCCAAGGAGCCACACAATACTCTGCTGGACCCTGAGTGTAGTCTTGGACCTTGAGTATGAGCAAACAAGATTTCCAGCTCTAGAGATAAGAAGTAGCTGTGGTTTTTGATGCAAGGTTTTGCTGGTTTACTTTAGTGCCAGCTTAGGAAAGTACATGTCACGGATATAATTAGAGACATTAAAAATTTAAAAGGTTAACAGCTATGTTTTCAAAGAATATCTGTCTAGAGTGGTGCTTTCTGTAAAAGAGGGAAATTTATACAGTGTTCCAGATAAGTTCTTACCCAGTATCCCAACAAGGGCTCTCAATTCTTCCTGATCACTTATTAAAGCATTTGTCCAAACTGCTTTATTTCAAGCTATGCCATCAAACTAACCTGATGCTTTATCCAACAATATATCTCCTGCTCAAGTATGACTCAGGGTGCACCAGTAGCTATATTGCCTGAATTTTAAGGTTATCTGACCACTTTTCTAGGAATTTCACATTAAAATCCTTCACTTGTGTTGGGTCCTTTTGCAATATTTTGGGGCTTTTTTTTTTTTTTTTTTTTTTAAATTTAGAAGTCCTAAGCATTGGATTGAACCCTTCTGGAAACTCTTGTGCTCACCAGAGCTTCTAGGTATCCCGACTGCCAATGATTCTTGAGCCCACAGGGGAAAATGGGACCTTCTTGCCAATGCTTTGTGAAAAGTTATTGCAGTTTTAGTTCCTTAGGGACTGGATGCCTAGAATAGAATGTATTTGGCTGTCAACTGTATATTAAACAAAGAGCAACATCTCATAGAGCTGTGCTTTATTAAGTTACTGTTATCTCCCCTAGCTTTCAGGAACATTGCAGGAGGCCTTTATGTGATGAGTTAGATGCTGCATAATGAGCCATGACAGCTGGCATTCTGTAATCCTTCAGGTAGTGCCATGGTAATAAATTGTACAGGGTGCCCGTGGATCAGCTCAAGAGCTGATTATGGTCTTGCCAATATGGAATTAATAGTCTAATTGCCTTTTCTTGTGGTCATGTGATAATTCCTATTCTGAAGAAGACCAGAGCACATGAAGGAACAAAGCAAAACAGAAAAACATGATCAAGAAAAAGTGTTCTTCAGCTCCTGCAGCAGGATATTTGACTATGACTGCACCTGCTAATCCCCCTGTGGTGCTCCCTGGAGGCCTATGTGGCAGCTGGAGAACCATGGACCAGTATGCTTACTCCTGCTTCTCCAGAGTTAATAACTTGTCTTCCTAAACAGCTGTGGAATGAGCTTAGTAGGTACTCTCAACACAGAAAAAACCTAATGTTAAGACCTTGTGGATCATCTGGTTTGTCCACTCACTACAAGCTATCCCATTCTCTGGCCAAGGCAACTTGGACCCAGATACCACAAGATATCTTCAAATTGCTCCTGCAATGTAGAGGCCACAGTAGCTAGGGGTCCTGAATTTGGACTTAGACAAGAGGCCCTGTGTTCTAGGTCTGAATGTTCAAGCAAATTTCATTCCTGTTTTCTGGCTTCAGCACTTTCAAACCACATTTTAAATTAGCATGTTGGAGATGATTTAAAGTATCGTTACATTCTAAGTTGCATTTTGGTTACGTCTACCTCATTGACTGCTTATTTTTGTGCTTTGTCTTAGAACATGTGTCTGCATTTACAAGTTGTCTGATTGATGCAATAACAAGTGATGGGGCTTGAGCTGATCAATTGCAGTTACGACCTGCTCATTCCTAGTTTGATTCATTTTCCTCTCTCTCCTATCTGAACTATTTTAGCGGGATCCTACGAATGATATGCAATTAGTCCCTCTATTGTACCACTCCAAATTCTGTATTGTATCTTAAGAGCAAAAGCTGTATTTTCTTTCAGATGAGTCAGTAAAAATAACTTCTCTAGATGACACTACAGGAGGAACTTGAGATGCTGTATGCAAACCTAAGGTGACTTTCCGTGTGACACGTCAGTACAAAGCATCGTCATGCTTACTGATAATCACCCGCAAAAGAGGCTTGAAGTGTCTCTTCTAAGATGCCACAGATACTCATATGCATCACTTTGAATACTTTTCATTATCAACACACTATTTTTTCTTTCATTCTCTATCCTTATCTTTTAGTGTCTGCTTCACTACTGAAAATGTCTTGCCACTTATATTTGCTTGAGCGCCACAGAACTTTGAGACTGAACTGAGAGGATCTCTTGCATTGAGGCCAGAGAAAGTTGATTCTGCTGTAGTGATGTTTCTCCCAAAATGGAAAAGCTTTGCTTGAAAACAGCTGCAATCTCATAACTATTGCTAAAAACAGAAGCCAGTATTTCATAACGGATTTCTTTCTCTTCTGCTCAGGAGATGTACTGCTTCTGCCTCTGAGTAATTAATAGCAGCATTAGAACCAGGTATCAGGTGGACAGGTGTCATGAAAGTTTTGTTAAGTAAGCTCAGTCCTAAAATGTATCTAAGAGTAACCCATCAGCATCTGCTGCTTTGCCTCAGCTCTTCAGATCTGAGCAGCAGCCGCCTTTAGACCTGCTTGAATTGTCACCATAGTGCTGTGATCCCACAGCAACCTCTGTAGTGGCAATCCTTGGTTCCCAACTAGTCTGATGATCCAATCTGCAAAGTCCATTCAGCCTCTTCTGTGTCACCCAGTTGTCACCAAGCTGTAGATAAGTCCTGACTTGATGCCTTTCCTGTGATCACAATTAAAATATTGCTCATTGCATTACCACCAGTGAGTTGCTCAGTTGGTTTTTGTAATGAATCCCCTTTGGATTTTCAAACTTACCTGCTGAAATCGCAATTCCTCATGTACCTCTGCAATGGCTAATTGTTTATTATTGTACCTAAACTTGTTTTTTTAAAACATCCCATGTTCAGATTCTGGGGCATGCAGTTTTTGTGGACATTGGAGCTTAAAAATCTGAATATTACAATGGAGAATATGCTGCTCGAACAAATTTTCACAAGCCAATATAGAGCTCACAAAAGAAAATAAATTTGTCTGCCCTATCACCAACAGCCCTTTATTCAGTTTCCACAGGGACAAATGTACATTTAAGATGTTTATTTATATATAGATTTCAAAGGGGAAAGTAACCCAAAACAACCAAAAAAACTCCACCACCCAAACAGGCCAGCCAATTTCAGAATTTCAGAAATATGAGAAGGATCCCAGTTGTTCAAGAAAATATTTTGATCTTGCAGGTGCCACATACATAATTGGAAATTGCCTGCCCTTCTCAGAAACATTGTGTCCATTAAAAAAAATGGATCCTGACATCGTTGCACAGGATTATGCCATTCCTAGATAATAAAATCAACATGTCTGAGGGTACCATCAAGATACTGGATTTAAAAGTCCGTATTCAAGGAACTGGAGGTCAGTAAAAAAAAAAAAAAAGATTTTGTTATGAGAGCATATGGTATTTCTATTTAGAGTGCTAATGCTGCCAATGGCAAGGGGGAATTAAATATTTCTTTTTAATCAAAGATATTCAGGTGGTAGTTTATGGGAGTTTTGGCCTCCGCACAAGTCCAGGTTCTTTATCTCGCTCTCCTCTGTGAAGCTTTACCTTCGAGCCCGAACAGATGAGAAACGCCTGCAGATGTTGTTTTAGGTTGTTTATTTCTTCTTATCTCTAGCTAGCTCTCAGCTCCGGCCGCAAGTCTGATGCCAGCCGTGTCTGAGCGGGAACTGCCCAGTCCTGGGCTGTCCCGTCCCTTTTGTACCCTTTCCATGATCCAACCATTCTTCACAACGTATTTATTATTTACCATTTTATACCAATTAATTTGCACCTATTCTAGACACGTAATTTCTACCTCTTTTTCATTCTACCAATCATTTTGTGCCACCATCACCAGAGAAGATGGAGAAGAAGAAGAAGAAGAAGAAGAAGAAGAAGAAAAGCAGGGCAACGCCCAAAATCCTCCACCTTAAGTCTTTTATCTTTATTCTAAAAATCCTAAAATCTACCTTTTTACCTTGTAGCATACTAAACCACTACTTATTTTAAACTCTCATGTTTTTCAGTGTTCCTCACAGTGTTGGTAATTTTTCCCATGGACTAAGATCAAAAACACCTTCATTCTTGGCTTCTAGCCAGGGTCTGGGACCCCCTCGCTGGAGCTCCGGGGCTCCCTGACCTGCCAGGGCTGCCAGAGGCATACCTTGGACTCCAACAGTGGTTCTGAAAAGGAAGACTTTAGGTTAACAGTAGAAAGCGAAAGTAGAAAGATTACACTTTTTTTAGTCAAGGACTAGTTTTTACTGGCAAGAATTGCATGCCAGCAAATTGACAAAGAAAAGAATATAAGATAAATACAGGGATTCTCCTTTCAGCAAAATCCCAGTTTCCTGGTTGATTTTTGCCAAATGTAGCTACATGCATGTGCCTCTCCATGTCTGTTGTGCAAGATGGGATTGAATAAATGATAAAATTGCCTTATTGCATGGCCAGTGGTGGGCTGCTAAAGGAATATATGTATTAGACTGTCCCCATGCTTTTTGCATCCACAGTGTCATAGCGGGCAAATGCCTGCGGAGGGAGACTGTAGAAGGGCATCATTATTGGGCTGACAGCTATTGATTGCTTTCACTGGTTTCTCATACTTTATTATCATCTATTCTTCACTCCACAGATGCCTCCTACACCTCTCTCGTACTTAACATGATTCATAAGTAGCAGCTACACACACACAGACAGAACTTGCCAAACAGATCAGCAGGACAGGAACAACAGCAGATAAACAGCAGTGCTTGATGCAGAAGGAGAGATTAGTTTAAAAAGTGATTGAATGACATCAAAGCCGCTTTTCTCCTTGTGCAAAGCGTCTCTACAGTGAGTGAATTTCTAGATTACAATGCATGAGAATTTGGATCAGTTCTGATAGGATAAAATATTGCTCTAATGAGGAATGAAATGGTTCAAGAAGCACTACTGGAGGAATTCTGAATGTCCTTTAAAACTCCAGAAGAGTAAGAAAATAAGACGTTAACAGAACTGGAGGAACAGAATCGTAACAGATCTTGAAGACCTGCTTGTCCAGGTGACATCCTTCTCTGGGGTGCCACATCTGCATGGTGACACTCGGGACAAGTGAGCACAGTTCAACCAGTTGCAGGGGCTGCCTTTCTTTTCAGAACTCACCTGGTGAGTAGCAAAGTCCCCCTCCATTGTGAGATGGGGCCGCCCCTTGCTTGGGATCAGCCTGCAAGAGCCTGGCTGTGCTTAGAGAGTGGTGCTGCAGGAAAGAGGGTCAGCAGCAAACTGCCACCCAGCGCCAGCAGCCTGGGATCCTCTGCTCTCCTGGGCTCTCTGCCCCTCCAACAGGTTTCCTCACAGTGCCAGCAAATTATTACACCAACAAATCTCTCAGTGACTTCTATCATATGGCCTGCACATGTATTGATAGTAGACTATTGACTGACATAGTTAATTTCACCTATAATATGTACTTAAAATTTTAATTATTCACCTCATAAACCATGAAAGAAAATGTCCTTGTTGAGCAGGTAGTTAAAATCTCCTATTTCTAAATATTGTAAAGATATTGAAGTGCCCAGCACTATATGTTACTATAAAATCCTGCTGCCTAAAATAGTTTCGTGAGATTGATGAACTCTGTTATTGCTGCTCTGTAGTTTCTGGTATAAATGTCTTGATTCTGGAAAGGCAAGCCTATTGAAGATAACAAAAATAGTGAAAAGGGGGATGGACAAAGAATGGCAAGGAAAAGGAACTATTTTTTACCTTTTAAAGATAATATTGATTATTAAGCCATGCTAGTGAAGTCATAAAATTAATTCTTGTCATACAAGAGACCACAAAATAGCACAGCTTTCCTTGTCAGTCTTGGATGTGGGGGTGTTTTTCCCACATGCTCCATGCTTACTTGGAAGATATAGGAAGAACAGTATGGTTTATTTTTAAAGGAAAAGTTTCTATACCAACTAATGCTACAGTAAAGAACTAATCATCATTCCAGGCTCCGCTACCTCTTTGCAAACAAGAGCTAGGAAGTGGTGCCTGCTTTTTTCTGCAGGCTGTTTTTGTTTCAGTATAGTGGCAAATATGCCCTATGTCAACTGGCATTTTGTGTCTTCTAAGAAGCTAGTTCTGTCAAAGCAACACTTGGGAGTCTAGTGCTTGTCGTTTGAGAACATGAGGATTGGCTCACTAACACAGCTAAAACAGTCGATGAATATGGAGGCAAAGAGATTGGGAAGCTGGTCAGCACATGGAAGGAATATCAGAGACAAATCTCATGAGAGCTTTTTGGCAGTGTTTACAGACCTGCTATTTCCTGACTCCAATGCAACAAAACTACTCTTCCTCTTGAATTGATGACACAGGCAATTCAAGGAAAGGTACTTCCTTATTGTCATTTATGAAGCTAGAAAGAACTGTGGCTGAATCATAAAATACAAGCATGTATACAATGCAATAAATAGAATATATGCTGGCAAAACACTAATTTTTACAAAGCTGGAAAGATTTCTGAGTTTTGATGTGTCTTTTGCACAGAGATGTAGTCTCTCATTGAATTTCAGCTCTAGGAAAGAGGTAAATCAAGGTCTTAGGTGATGTATCTCTTTTCACTCAACATGAGTGAACAGGGAAAAAAAATATCAAATCTCCTTCACTTTCTATGGGAAACAATTGCCTAATCATAATTTATACCTTTAAAGTATATCTTTGAGTGTGGAAAATATTTGGTGGTGCTTAGTGTCTGTGATGTGACTTCCCACAAGCAGAGCAAATGCTGTGAGAAATGGTGAAGGAAGGAATAACAAGTCTTAATAAGCTCTTTTAATTGTTGGGTACTGTAAATTTGCCTGTGTGGTACTGTTCTATACCTCAGCTTTTCAGTGATGAACAGTACAATCACATTATTTTCTTTCCATATGTAAATTTACTGGACTCCACATGTGCTTCAGTGAAAGACACTTCAAATCTCTCTTCTTGCCAATATGAGCAAGGACTGTTGAGTTTGAGTATCAGACAGACACCTCTGTTTGTTACCTTTTGTTACCTTTTCCTAAAGAGAAAGTCCAGTAATAAATGGGGTCAAAGAAAAGTTCAGAAAATCATAGGGAAGTGTTTCCTGTTTCTGCTATTAAAAAAGGCAAGAGCATAAAGATGCCTGGTATTAAAGCCAAGGCTGTGATTATTTCATTCAAGATAAAATGTGCTTTATTCCATGAGAAATTTAATGAGAGTATATGGCAGGTATGGTCATCATAAGTCTGTCCAAAAAATGAGAAAGAAAAGGTGCTATAGATATGTATGTATAAGATTATTTTATTTTCTGGACTTGTTTTTTAGTAATACCCTATTGAAAAATGTCAACTGTTAGTGGCCTTACATAGTTTACAATTTAAATTTGTTCTGTTTTCTGAGGACTGGATATGTAGCAAATGGAATCCTTTTCTAAAAAAGGCCTGTGGGTCTGATCTAAATTGATAATTTTTTGCCTTATGTACAGGTCATAACGGCTAACAAACCAGAATGTATTTATATATGTATATACATATACTAACCCTAACCCTAACCCAAACCCAAAGATCAACCCTAACCCTAACAAAAACCAAAAACCAAAAAACCAAAGATGAACAAACAAAAAAAACCCAGAACAAAACAAAAAGAATTTTGGTGGCGTATATGAATGAACATTAAATATTGGGACAGAACTGCCATATATATTGTCTATGGAGGCCATGTCTTACAGCCCATATATTTTAGTTCTCAGAAGGAGTCAGAGATGTGGGTAATGCGGTCAGCCATGACTTATGTGGGCTGAAAAATGGTCAGGTTTTACAGCTGAGAGGAGTTTCTAACATCATCCACTAGTATCTCTGGAGGAGCTGGGATCAGCACTACTCAAAAAATTCATAGACTGCTTCCACAAAGAAATTAACAGTAATACGATAATAATTGGGGATTTTTGGGGGTTTTTAAATAATAAAATAATTTAAAATGTGTTAGAAGTAAAACTGAGTGAGGAGACTGAGGCTGGAGGTAATTCCACTTCTACAGTTGTACAAAACTAGGAAACAAATACATGACTTCTGCAAAAGTATGCTACAAAATATCTTAATACTCAAATGAGTTGAAAAGGCAGCTAGAAAGATGGGAATGATTGGGAAGGGAATAGAGAATAAAACAGAATACATCATTATTCTGTGATACATTCTATTATTCCATTGTGCTGTAACTCTCTTCCCACGTTTTGAATACTGCATAACATAAATTAAGTTGTAAAAGGTGCTTAGGTCACAAAAGAAGTAACTGGGATTTAGGCCTATATAATCACAAACGACAGGGAAAATAAGAGAAATAATGAGTAAAAGTTCCATACTCACAGTTGAAGAAGCAGAGGAAACCTGACAAAATGATCAGGTAGAAGATTTAAAACAGAAGTTTGCCATGTTCTTCTACAAGCACTGACCTGGAAGGTCATTAAATTTTAAGAAATGGAAACATACATCTCTTGGTACAGCAGTTGTAGTCAAGACTATTCTGTACTTCTTTTGAATAGAATTGGAACACCAAACAGGACAGACTCTTCCTTTGAACTAGGCACTCTATAAGAACCATGGATTTTCATCTGAGTCCTTTTGGAGGATACCACAGGACAAAGAAATGGTGGCAAATTACTACACAACTGGTGGGTATATGCACCGGGAATTGATCTGCAGACACTGAGCATGTCCCAGAACTGTGTCTCATGGCATTTATTTCATTGTCCACCATCTTTTTTTCTTTCTTTTCCTTCTAGTTATAACATGCTTACAGAACAGGACTTTTAGGAAGTATCTCTTTGAAATGCCCTGTGTGTTCTTTGTCTCTTCTGTTATTTTTCGTTCTGGTTTGGTAAGTACTACTACACTGTCAGGGAGCTGACCTTGTCTGGAGATTCTTCAGGTTTTAGCCAAAGAGACAAGACTCCCTATCTGAGGCGCAATAGGCTTGTATCCCCTGTCAGGACTGAATTTTGTGCCTAATAGAGAGAGAAAATCTTGTGCCTAATAGAGACAGAGAAAAGCTGCAGCTCATTTCCTTATTTATGTAGTTTTCCTTTCTCAACACCTCTACAGGAGCTGTTAGATGGAAAGGCAATTTGGACTCTTCCTTGTCTCTGAGGCCAAAGGAAAAATCTATTCAGACAGAACAGCCATCAACAGAACAATGGCTGAGTTTTTAAGAACGCATTCCAAACCCTGAAAAATTCCATATAATTTTCTATTTCATTAGTACTTTTCATCAAAATGAGCATAGCACGTTCTTTAGTTTGAAAGGAGCAGTACAGATTTACACCTACTGGGTTCTGCTCATATGCGTCTCATCTGTCCCCAAATATTCCCCATCTTGTACGCCTAACTTGTCAGCAAGTGGGACTAGGCAGCATGAAAGAGGTGCACACTACAGCTATTCATATGGTAGTTTCTTCAGATAATTAAAAACCCTGCTTCTCTAATTTGGTACCTTTCAGCTACATTGGATTTATCTGAAGAAAGGGTTGAACCACCAGGCCAAACTAATCAATGTGCTCACATACAGCCTTGTTTCTCACCTGTGTCATAAGTACATTTATGGACCCCATAGCTGTGAAGATCTATGTTTTTATTTTTCTATGTTCTCTGTCCTATTTCTTTGTTATTTCCTGCAAGTACACACAAGACCCAAAGTAAAAAAAACACCCTAGCCATTCTGAGCATGAAATACACTTTAGGGCCACAGTGGAAAATCTTTTATATCATAAAGCATTGCTAGAATGTCACAGGTCAAAAGATGATTCAGCTCAATGCTTTTTCCATGTGAACTTCAATGCTAATAAACTCTTTCAAATTTTATGTGGCTATTATCATACCTCTGTAACATCCAGTCTGCAACAACACTGGGGTGACTGGTCTCCCTGATTTCTCAGGTGAGCATAACCAGGTTTTCCTTGAGGGTCCTTGTACCATGATAGCAATTGAATTCTCATTGTCAACAAGGACCTGCAGCCTGAGAGGTGGGTTTTGCCAGGGACCTGTAAGAAGTGGAACCAGTGACAGACTTAATGCCTAAAAGCTGAACTCAGCAATGACTGATGTTATGTTTTCTGTAGGAGTCTCAGTTGCTGTGGGAGGAAAGCCCATAGCATTGAAGGAGGAAAGGATCTGGAAAGGCCATAGCATTGAAGAAGGTCCTGGTTGGTACTTAGCCAGCTCTTGCTTTCTCTTTCTTCTCTGGGGTTAAGACACTGCTGTCCATCTGAATGTCCCCAAAGCAAAAAGCCTGACAAAGTTATTTCAGAGCATTAAGTTTCCCCTAATCTAAATTAATTAATAATAATTTTTCCTTATCTAAAATACAAATGCTGGATGAGGTGCCAGTGTCTACCTTTCTAATGTATTATCAGTCACCGGTGAGGCTTTTTGTCTAGGAAGCAGGAGTCTGCTCAAATTTTTTTGTTTGATTTGAGATAGCTCTAACACAAGCTTCCTACTTCCCCTGTATCTGCTAATGACCGCCCTTATTTTTCAGAGACTTGCTCCACTCCTCCTTGCTCGTTGTGCTTCACTGGCTATGACAGTGCATGAAGTCTAGTAACTGTAGACTAGTGGGCAGCAGGGGAAGTTTGAGTTCTGGTCCAGTCCCTGCCCCCAGAACTACTTAGTTATTTCATGCTTTTTGTGAGATAAAATCTAAAACTGTTCTGCAGACAGGGCTCAGAAGAGAGACAGTAATTGCAGCTGAATCACTTCCACAGATACTACTTTAAGAAAAGAAAAATGATCATCTACCAAAGTTGCTGTCATTAACCTTTTCTGCTTTTGGGGATCAAAAAGGGAAGAAAGAACAGAAGAGTTCAGGGAAAAATAGTTTCTGAAGTGGTATTTCCACAGTCAAGTAAAATTACTTTTAGATATTATTACGTGTGAGATTAAACCTCTCTGAAACATATTATATGTTCCAGTAAATCAGTAGCGCCCTTCATGAAACTGAAAATTGGAATCAGTAGTGCTGTAGAGAGCTGTTTTTGCAAACAAAAGCAGATTTACCTTGTGATACCTAGTCATGAGCAGCTATATTCAAAACACTAAACAACTACCTTACTGAGTTTCACATTTGCAAGTCGTGACATGATGGAAAAAAGCAATCAATTACTATTCGTCATCTACTATGTGCTATTTGTCTGGAAAATACATGGTCCTCTCCTGTGGTAGGTGTTTTATTTAGAGGTATTTCTCGGCCCCTTAGAAGTGTCCTAATGGTCCCAAGGGATTTTTCATCATTTAACATTTGCAGAAAGAGTACTAATCATTGATTGAGGGGGAGGAGTTATCTGCTCAAAGGTTGCTAAATGATGTCAGTCTTTCTAGACCCTGATTTTCTCTCCACAAACATATTTCTTCAGAAATCTTATCCAAAGTCTGAGCCGAAACAGGGATTTTTTTGTTACACACTATAAATTATAAGCATCCAAAAATAGACACATCAGTATGAAAATTACTTCTCCCTGGGCAGAGAAAAAAAAAAAAGTTAAGTATTGAACCTGCATTTCTTGTGACCACTAATCTGTTGCATGATGATGGGATTGCATGGCTTTCTGCCTATATGCCTGGATGATTTGTATCTGTGTTTTTATCTGGTACATAGACTATAATTCTGTTCCCCTCAATCCTTGCAGGTAAGAGTTCAAAAGCAACAGTTTTACTTCTGGTATATTTTGCAGGCCTTGGGCATCACAAAATCTCTACCTTCATTCTTAATCTTGTGTTTTGTTTTTTCTTGGTGAAGCTTTTTAAATTGCACCATCGTGAAACAATGATTTTGTCATATGATATTCATTACCTGGAATAGTTAATTCAGAATAACTAGATCCTTAAATTATTCACAGAATCAGATACAGTTGTATTCTATTAAAATATTTGTAAAACATTTCTATATATTTTGTTACATGGGAATTATGAAATGCAGAGGGCAGGAGCTGCATTTTGCAAATTCTGCTTCCAACTAAAATACGCCTAGTGGCTTAGGGTTTGATTTCCCTTCTGAATGTGTTTGCTCAGAAATCAGGCAACATAAGTAAAGCTGTACATGCATTTGGCCTTAATTGTAAGAGGTAAGACTACTCTGTGTTGACACACATAAGAACCTGAAACTGTCATTATTTTAAATCATTTTTTTTTATTCTTTGAACTGTTCTTTTAGCAAAAGCTCCAGCCCAGTGTTCCTCATTAATACGTATTGCACAGGAAAAAGTCAAGTTATACCCCTAGTGACAGTACCTTCTTTCTAAGTCATCTGGCATGCTTTACCAAATGTTATTTTCTGGTACCAGCTCTTAACTACCTTGATGTCAATGATCTGAATCAGAGATGTGTACATCCATACTGTTCATTGCTGTGCTTAATGTGTCATTACACAAAAAACATAAGAAACAAATCTCTTGGGTTTTACATTAAATAAATAAATGTCTTGGCTCTTTAGTTTTGTTTGGCTTGGTATTGACCTGTGTAGCAATTCGTTACCTTAGGAAAATATTTTCATTGTTCCTTAAGTTCGATGCTGTCAGCTGGGGCCTAAATGCAAGAAGGGCTCTTCTGTCACTGCCTCTGCTGTACCCACCCCCTGTCACCCCTGTGGCCAGTCCCTGGCAATTCAGGGGCAATGAGCAGAGCAGCAGTGCTTGGATGGGAGCCACTCTGGAACAGTTCAAATTTTGCTCCGGGCTCTGTCCTTAAGCTCATCCCCAAGAGGAAACAAGTCCTGTTCTTCCCGTCTTCTCTTGACACTGGACTTGAAGGAGCTTTTTAAAGCACAGAGAAACCCCTATGGCAACCTCTGTATCAGATTCATTTGCTGCAGTCAGTTTTTCACATTGCATCGCATTTTAGCTCCGTGTTTGAAACTTTCTGCCAATCTTATTATGGCAGCCCATGGCTTTTGTGTGTTGCTAGTTTTACAGAGGAGATTTTGTACACATGATCACTACAAAAATGAGTTCAGTACTCTAAATCCTGTATTCATTTTCATATTGGATTGAAATGGTGTCTGCATTTTCCATATTCAATTATCCCTATAAATATCTATTATATCTTATACTCTGCAATCATGTGAAGAAAATGCAGATTTCTGATATATAGGGTTGAATGCAGAGGACTGGGATGTGCACTGGTTTAGAGCTTGGCACTTTGAAATTATAGGGTCCAATTATCTCTTTTGCTGTTTAAGTGTCTCTTCAGACTGGGAGCAGTTAAATATTTTCTGTATATTTCACTGTCAGTAGCCCATTGTAACAAATGGTTCTCAAGGGACTGAGCTGTGCTATTATTCTCAGTTATGTGTTTGATAAGATTTATTGTACAAGGTTAATTACAGTTAGTTTACAATTTTAGGATACTTTTCTTTTAAAAAATAAACAAACAAATCCTAATTGACTAGTAAATGCTTTTTAATAAAATCTTAAATTATCAATGCACAATAAGCAAGGGAAGGATTCCTTAGTGAATACAGTTCTTCCAGATGCTCACACTTCCAAATCTGTACCTTTTCTCCCACCTAAAGCCAGCATAACCATTACATTCAGTATCATTATTTCCACTTACTGTAGAGGTTTTAAACAAGATGCTTCATTACTTAAGATGCACAAGCCAATTTTTCTTTCTAGAATGTCCATGAACTGCAGGTATATTGATATAACCTGAACAAGGTTTTCAAAGAAAGAATTTAACATATGAACATAAGTATTCAATTCATAAAGGAAATTTTGGTTATCCTACAGCTAGGCATTACACATAATGGAAATGTGAGTAGTTTGAGATCTATAGTTATAGGAAAAGTTGTTGCTAGAGAGACAGAGAAGAAAATAAACATAGTAATATAACATTACTGCAGAGATATTGTCTTGGTTTTTTAAATTAAATACTATGGAGCCCAAGGACCTAAATGTTTGTGGTTCCTTCATTTTCTGTTATAACATTGATGTTTTAATCGGTTTTTAATTGATGAATGCTCTGAACAGTAGGGTGCTTCTGCATCTTTTGTGTAACCATAATGGACACATGCAAGAATCTACTGCAGAGAAGACTTATTGTGGAAGGAAGTGGCACATTTCAGTTTAATTAGCATTTTGCTGGGACTTTGAAGAGTTCCTCTAAGCGAAGGCTTGTTAGGTCCATTATGTACTATGTAAACACATGGTAAAGTGTTATTTGAAGCTTGTATTTGAAGGAAAGAACTTAACCCAGTGTTTTCTGGGTGTGCTGGAGCACCCGGGCAAACCAGAGAAGCAGAGCCGCAGCAAAACTCTCCGAAAACCTGTTTCTGGGGAAATATTAAATCAACCTCTGCAAAGCTTGTGACACTGACAATCAGTGAAGTGCTCCTGTAAATTAGTATTCAAATCTAAACATTTGCAGAGGGAACAAAGTTTTTGAGGTTTTGACGTGGTTACTGTTCTCCTTCCTTTGAAATATTTATAGAATCATACTTTCGGTGAAAGCAAGCTCAAACCATTAAAAAGGATTTTTGAAAATGTCACCTCACAACTCCTGTGTAATTTCCATGCACCTTACTGTCTGTTTTCCATCTCAGAAGGTAAAATCATGCAACTGATCTCTCTTTCTAAGGAGAAGATGAGCTGATCCTTGTGTATGCATGCAAGACAAAACAGCTCTGTTCTCAAGCTAAGCTGACACTGTGATGGTGGTAAGGATTTTGGCCTGAGGGCTATGGATTTGTCCCTCTGATAAGATTGTAAGGTTTGCTTCCACTTTTTTTTGCCCAGCTTTTAACAAAAATTTTCTCAGTTTTAAAATCAAGATGAGGAAATTAAAGCTGTCTTTTGGGGTTTTAGGAAAATAAGCTCTTAAATTGGCTTATGTATGTTTCTGAAATGTCATGTCATTGAACCATATAATATTTTAAGCTGGAAAAGTGCTCTACGATCATCTAGTCCAACCATGTTCTAAGGACAGGTTCTACTGTGAATTAAATCTTTTAATCTGGGAACAGTAAAGTAGATGAAAGCATTACAGGGAGATGGAATTTTCTTCAGTGGTTAATCTCCTTCTCCGTGCTGAGTGTCACTACTGTCATTTCACTGAATTCAGGAAATCTTCCAAGGTTTTATCAGTGTCCTGATATTGAGGAGAGGGACATTCCTATCATATTGGAAGCTACCTACAAATAATTTTTCTTGGCTGGAGTTTACCTGACTGCAATCTTTGATGCTTGGAGTATGGAGTCTGATGGATGGCTTCAGGACACAGATCTGTGTCAGATGCTGAAATAGAAGGACCATTGTGCAGACCGATGTCCCATAAATATGTGTAAATGTGGAATTGGTTTGGGGGATCTGAGACACTTTTCTTTACATCTGCAGCAAAACTTAAAAGAAGGAAATAATATAAGAGCCACCATGATGGCAACAGGTTTGATCCTGACCCCACAAGTACCAAGGGAAGTGCTGCTGCTGGCTTTCTTTTTGAAGAAGCAAGTGGGTACTGAGGATTGTAACCTTGTTAATTGAGGATGTCTGTCCTCCACTGGGACCTTGTGGTACATTTTTATTCACCAGCAAATCATGCAGCAGCAGGTCCTAGGAAACTGTTGCTTAATTTGCTTAATTTCTGCACCTTTTCCTTTTTTTTTTTTTTTTTTTTTTAATGAACATTACCATGGATCCCAACTTTGTTCGTGCAACCTCTGCGTCACATTAATATTACATAATTGTAGCATACTTGAAAAGGGTAGATGTCCTTCAGGTGCATTGCAAACTATATATTTGCCTGGGTGTTTGAAAGGCTGGGGAATGGGAAGGAGAATGAGAGAGCACAATAGTAGTTGTATTTGCAGTACATTTTGCAAAATAAAATTTTTTCAAAGTAAATTTCATTATTTCAGAACACCCATCCTGATGTACTGCCTACAGCACTGAATCAGATTAAGAAAGAGACTTGGACACGTTAGATCAGCAGTGTGACCCAGAAAGCTCCCTTTTAGTGTCTACTGCTCTGTAGGACTATGGCTTCTAAGATGCCAAGACCTCTGTTCTTTCACACATTCAGATCTGCATCCACTTTGCCAGAGCTGAATCTTTCAGCTCGTATCTCCCACTGAAGGAAGCAGTTTTAGATCTTGAAATTTCAATGCTCCTCCAACCATGGCCCTAAAGGGCCTGGTCTGCTGTACCTAAAGTACCTTCCCCACACTGAACACACAAATCACTGTAGTCTTTCACCCACTGAGCAAGGATCTTAAGGCCTGAGCTGATGAAAGATATAGGATTTATGGTAAAATGAGAATGTGGATGGGTACTCTCCTGAAGAGTCCTGAACTGGGGTCTGAATTCCCCTATTTTAATGAGCAATAGTTAAAAATGCAAAAATAATTCAAGGAACAGGGCTGTTACCCAGACAACTGTCTCCCAAATGCATTTTAGCCTCAGTAAGTGCAGCACTCATGCCCTCTGTTTCTTTCTTCTAATTCCACACCTATGACAGGAGGGACAGAGAAAGTGGTGTCACAGGGTTCAATAGTAAGCAAATGTGTTTAATGAACAGATTCTGAGTCAAGCTGCCTGATCAATACTGGACTGTGTGTTTATCACTTTCTCACTTTCTGGCGCTTTTAGCATAGGAATCTCTGTGCTGCTCTCTGGTCTGTTGCTCTGGCTGCTGCCCCACCAAAAAGGTTTATGAATATTCAGACAGAGCATTATTTTTTCTATCTCCAACATCACGAGGGTTTAGATCTCTGCCCAACAGGCACCCTCACAAACTTATCACTATGAATTCACTGCTGGAGGAACAATTTCTGCACACCTGCTCTGCTGTATGTATGAATATGGCATCTTAGGAAGTCAGGGAGATCACTGCCCTGATAGGTCCCAGTTTGCAGAACCACAAGCTGAATATGCAACATGTAAGAGATGGAAAGAATGAAGGGACAGGAAATGTGTCATGGCAGACACAGGGCAATGGTAAAGGCAGACTCTGGTAGGTTCAAGTTTGTGTTAAACTGATCTGCATGCTTCATTGCTTCTGGAAGGTATTAGAGGTTTTGGGAGGAGGATGATGAGCTGACATGAGCTTTGATAGCTGAATAAGAAAATACGTAAAAATAAAGACTGAGTAAAGGTCTGGTATAGGGCAAAGAAATGGAGTTTACCTCATATTCAGTTCATCAGTTCAGTCAGTGGATAGTGATGGCTTTGTACTCACTTTTTCAAGAGATCTTTGTCACAGCTGGTTCCTAACTCTTCCTCCTCCCCAAGAACATTGGCACCTCTGTCCTCCTTCACTGTGCAATCTGCTGAATTCTAATTCCATGGTTAAAACAAATGCTTAAGGTGTTCTGGGACCTTGTCTCTCACCGAACAGTGCTGTCAATCAGACATTTTTCACAATCAATTGAATCAGAAAACTTCAAGAAGGCTGACATGAGCTAGAAGTTAAATGAAATTTTGCTTTAGGCCCAAAGGACCAACTTTGAAAATCTTTTGGACTTATCTCCTTGTGTACTCTGGCATAAGGTTAATTCCCTGCAGATAAAGTCAAACTCTTCAGACAGAGACAGCAAAAAGTTCACTGTCACTTTAAAGGGGGTTGAATCCATCCTCTCCTTTGACAGCAGAGGTAATGTAGCAGACTCATTTTCATATCTCATTCAGAAAGCAGATGAGATGAGAATCAACTTGTTTGACAGATGAACACCCTGGAGATAATTTCAGTTTGTCACAGTATGTGTGATTTCTTTACAATTACTGCCAAACTACAAGAGTGCAGAAGACTGGCCCATAAATGCCAGCCATTCTGCTTTCTTTAATTCCCAGAATATAAAACACTTTTCTAATTTTAAATATAAAAACATAGTTAGAAATTAAAGCCTTCACTGGGAAAACAGACCCTTTTTTTACTGTCACATAGGAAAAACAGGAGAAAGAAATCATAAAATGAAAGGGAGATGAGAACTGTGGGGTTTGTTTCTTTGTTTTTTTTCTTCTTTTTTCCTCAGTTTTGAATGAGATTAGTTTGAAGGAGAGGTGCCATGTGCCTGCTCCCTCCCTTGCTTCAAAAGTGGATGGTTCAGTTTGCTGAGCAACTCTGTACCAACACTCTCCTAGACAACAGATAGGTGGGTCACTTAGGGTGTCAGAGGCACCAAAAGTATGCAGTAGCGAAATGCAGGAGAGGTGTGGCTCCTTGTATGGCATGTATGTCCTGCTGCAGCTCTTGAAGGGCCTGACACCTCTCTTCAACACTGGCCAGCAGCTTGGCTATAAAAATGTTGGAGGGGAAACCACCTGATTTCCTGGGCAAACAAAAAATTGTTGCTGCAGCCATCAAAACATTTCAACTCTTTCAGAAACCTGTTGGGTTCCATCTGAAAGTGGGATAGATTCTCACTCTTATTATTTTTAGTGGAAGACTGTCCCAGACCATCACATTTCCATTGGTTATAAGACTTCTAAATTTCTTTTTAAGTAAACATATGCTGGCTTATATTCACTTGTTCTTGAACCTGAATTGTATTGTAACTTTTAGTCTTCTTCTGTGTGTTTTCCACCAACTTAGCTTTTTTTGTTTTCAATCAACATATTTTCTTCACAGAGCTCTAACAGGCTTATGAAACTAAACTGTTTCTTTTTTCCCATTTACTCCTTACAATTGTCTATTTTTTACATTTATTATAAAACAGATAAGGCAAAATAAGTACTAAGCAGTTCTTGTGTGGAAATTGAGATATGGAAAATGATGGGTCATATCTTTAACCATCTACATTCTGAACAGTTTATAATCTCATTTTTAATTTCCATACAACTAAAGATTCTTCCTACACATTCAGTAATTTTCATGCCTGCTATTACCCTCCATAAGAGTAGAGCTGAACCAAATTTGTTTTACCTTTAATTTCTTCTTTTCCTCCTGTAACTGAGGGATCTTAAAGGTTTGATCTATAAATCTGACTTTATCCAGTCCCTGAGCTTCTCCCAGTGATTTTCATTTCCTGCTGTCTGTCCACCATAGACCTGGCACTGATCACTTCAGTGCTGCCCTTCAGTGTATTTATTGAAACTACTGTGGTTGCTTTATAGAAGCATTACCCTTATTTTTTTAACTTTTTGAGTGTGTCCCTATTGACCACTTCCGAGGTTGTAATTGTTCATTCTGGAGATGCATACACGTGGGATCTTGGTTGGTGCTAATGTCTGTGTATAAAATTCTCCGTTTTATTTCTCCTACCCCTATAGGACACCAGTCTTTCCCTGGTGACATAATTCTGGTCACAGAAGAGCTGTGGAGAGAGTACAGGGACAATAAGGAGGAAACCATGACCTCAGCTCTTGACGTGGTTTAGCCCTGATATGCTTGAAGCAACAATTAGGTTACTCCAAACAGTGCCTTTGAGAAAAAGTCTTCAGCGAACTGCCTACCAGCAAAGTGTTGGGATTTGTCCTGACCCTTTCAAAAATCTTTGGGACCCTCTGTCCTGGGAGATAAATCACTGATGGTTCATATCAACAACACAGTTTCCCCTCAATACACAGTACTCCTGAATTGAAGCTTAAATGCCAATGGCTTTAGTTGGATGTTTCCCTAATTATAATTTTATATGTATGTAGTGTTTGTAAAAAGATGTACCTTTGCCACATTCCCCTGACCCTTTGTGTCAGTTTTATTCTTGGTTATCCTGAATAACTTGACAGAAGTTACACACAACAAAACCTACTGCAGCTTGTCTTCTCCAGCTGAGCCTGTGTGTGCTCAGTTTGTCAAGCTGGCCTCCTGCACCTCTGCAGAAGCAGACCTTATGCAAAGCTTAGATGCCCTTCATCACCCTGTATGCAATCGTGATCTAAGAAAGGCAATTTCAATGCTGCCTCCAACTCTAAAGTCTTTTGTGATTTCTTCTCAAAGACACAGATAACACACCCATACAGTCTCTACAACACAGACAGGTTCCCAGGACTCCCCTGGGAACTGGGCTAACTGGCAGTTCCGTTCTGACGCTTTATTTCAGTGCACACAATCTTCTAAAGAAAAGTAGAATGATTTAATAGGAAAGACTTAATGTCCCAACCCGATTAGCCCACACTTGAGTGGTTATTCTGTTGCCATCTCCCTGTTGCTCTGGAGAAATTTCTAACACATGCAACATAGTCTAACAAAGATATTCAATAAAGTGGTCTACTGCTTCCTTCTATTGAGAAAATGCTTTAAAATAACCTAGAGTTTTTTAAAAGTCTTGGGACCCACGTCCTGTTTCTCAAAGAGATGACTTGAGAACCAAGCCTACTAGTTAGGCTTAGCTGGAAGAAGTTCACATACAGTGGTCACAGGGTTATAGTTGTGTTAGCCAGTTCCAGTTTTAAAGGCTTAGTAGGGATAGAGAAATAGCTTTTTTCATATGTATAATTGTTTCCTGTTTTATCATCTTTTGCAATATGTGCAGTATACTTGGACTGTTACTGTGGGTGTTGGTTGAAACTCAGAACAGTGGGACAGAGGTAACAAAGAGGGATGAGAAGAGAGCAAGTAAGACCGAGAAATATTTATACTTCCTCCTGCTAATTATTGTGTGCATGAAGTCTCACCAGCTGACCTTGTGACTTCTCTAAAATTGCATTGCTAATTAATTTCCTTACCTTTCATCCTTTGTGAATCTTTCATTTTCCTTTCCCAGCCTTGCGATCACCTGCTTTGTGCTGCTCAATCCATCGTGAAAGAGGTGAGTGCCCTGCTGGAAAGGAGCAGCCCTGCTCTTTCCCTATGCACTCTCTCTAGTGACTCTACCAATTGTTCTTCCTGCTTTCCTGAATGTCACCTACAAGCAGTCCTGGCACTGTTCCACTAGGGACCACTTCTGTTGCAGAAGATATTACCAAAAGCTGTATTTGGTGGGAACAAATAGCACGTAGAGAGGTCTGTGGAGCAGAAAAGTTGGGATGACTGCATTTCTCATCCCTGGAGATATTCTATCATCAGCAGTTATTTTGTCCCTGACTGGGGGGCAAAAAGACAACATTTCAAATAATTTTTTTTAAAATCCTATGAAGAACAACATGAAAAACTGTAAACAGCCTTATTGATTTTGTCTATAAACATAATCTAGACATTCAATTTTCATCCTGTTCCTACACAATGCACATAAACCAATGGCCAAGAGTAGATCTTCTCCAAGCTTCCAAAAGGCTTATACTCTGAAGCAAAGCTATTTGCACCTTTCTCCATTCAGTCTAAAGGACCAGATCCTGTGTGATGGTTTGACCCTGCCTGGATGACAGGTGCCCACCAAAGCCACTTTATTCCCTCCTCTACTAGAAAGGGGAGAGAAAATATAACAAAGGTTATAATTTGAAGTATGGATAGGGGGAGCTCACTCACCAATTACAGTCACAGGCAAAACAGACTCCACTTAAAGAAATTAGTTGAATTTATCATTCTCTGGTTGTGATTTGTAATAATGAGAAATAAAAAAAAAAAAACCTCTTTAAAACACCTTCCCCTATCCCTCATTTCCTCCCAGGCTTAACTTTATTTCCAATTCTCTACCTCCTCCCTCCAGTGGTACAGGGAGACAGGGAATGGGCATTACT
The DNA here is from genome assembly GCA_013397975.1 of Machaerirhynchus nigripectus. Classification (NCBI taxonomy): domain Eukaryota; kingdom Metazoa; phylum Chordata; class Aves; order Passeriformes; family Dicruridae; genus Machaerirhynchus; species Machaerirhynchus nigripectus. Next base: position 1,023,802 of record VZRQ01006447.1, on the reverse strand, counting down.
GTCAGTTCATCACACGTTGTTTCTGCTGCTGCTTTTCTCCTCAGAGATAGGAGTCCTTCCCCTGGTCCAGCATGGGGTCCCTCCCATGGGAGACCATTCTCCACAAACTTCTCCAACGTGAGTCCTTCTCATGGGCTACAGTTCTTCACAAAGTGCTCCAGTGTGGGTCCCCCGCAGGGTCACAAGTTCTACCAGTGTGTTCTAACATGGGCTCCTATCTCCATGGGGCTGCAGGTCCCTGACAGGAGACAGCTCCAACATGGGCTTCCCATGTGGTCACAACCTGTTTTGGGCTTCCACCTGCTCCATGGCCTGCAGGTGGATCCATTCTCCTTTGTGACTTCTGTAGGTTACAGAGGGACAGTCTGTTTCACCAGGGACTGCAGGGGAATCTCTGCTCCAGTGCCTGGAGCACCTCCTTCTTCTCCTTCTTCTCCTTCTTCACTGACCTTGGTGTCTGCAGAGTGATTTCTCTCACATATTCTCTGCTGTGTCAGAGATCATCAGCACAAGTCTTGAGACTGTCTGGAACTGTCTTAACCTACTGCAGTGAGACTTGTAGCAAGATGCTATAACCTCTCTATCCCTCCAGTTCCCTGCAAATGTTATCTATTAATTGAATGAAATAATCATGGAAAAACTGTTAGAAACTCCATTTCATTTAGTAAATTATTTCAATTTTTTTCAGTACTCTTGTATGGAATGTTGATTGTTTGGAAAGTCCTGCAGGTTTCATGAAATGCTGATGTCACACTGCCTAACCATCACCAGACCATCAGGTTTCTTCTTTATGAACTGAGCGAAGGTTTTTCTTCTCTTCCCACATCATTCTCAGTGTTCTACCATATCTGATCACCTTCTCCTCCTCCCAGTTGTCCCCTGTACTTCAGCACGTCTATCCCCCTGCAGGCTGGCTGTCTAGATCTCCATGGCATCTCATCTCACCTCACTTTTTGGAGAACTCTTTTCTCCCTGCTGCCTGCCCTCCTGAAACTATCCCTCCCCTTTATTGAGAGATTTCCTGGATCCTTGGGCACATTTGTTCTTCTCTGCCCTCAGCCTCCAGCATGATCCTGGATAGAACAGGAAAGGATGACAATCACTCTTGAAACCAAGAGGTTTCAAGGCAGGAAAAGAAGGAACAAGTGGATAATGGAAATTTCAGCAGAATATTAAACATGCTAACATTGAAATGTATTTCCAGGCTCAGCTTATCTTACAGCTCACCCAGCTATATTCAGACATTGGTATAGTCTCTTTCAAATAAAAATAGGATTAAACTATGATTAAATAATTAAATAAAATTCAAACTGTCTCAATGTTGAGGAGGTTTACATTAAAACCAGTGCTGACATAAACATGTAATTTCTGTCTTTTTAGTGCTCATTTCTTTCTGTAGTCTTATATCAGACATTTCAGAGAAAAATAGATTTTATTGTTCCTCCAGATATTTTTTAGAAAGCTTCTTTATAAATAAAGGCTGGTTAAGTGGAATAGATACAGGTATAACAAAGAAACAAAACAGTAAACATTATTTTTTCAGAGCTTGAGCTGAATGAGGATACTTTGTGCCATCTCAACTAACTCCATATGTGTCCTTGTACATTTTGCTTATTGAAGAAAACCTGTGCAATGTTGAACCCTTTTGGTCCTCTCTGCAGGGGCGTCTGTCTGGTAGTAGCGGTGAAATGTAAAAATTATTCTAGTGAAAGAGCAGAAAGTTTACAAAAATCACTCTGGATGAAAGTACTAGTTTTCACTATTTCATTTAGGCTTCTAAATTGTGAGTTATATTCTAGAAAGAACTTCCAGAGAACTGAAACTCTCCAGTATTAAAAGAATTGAAAACACTTATTCATTTTACTTTTATTTAGAAACATTTTGCCTAGAAAGAAAACAAAACAAAAGTTATTTGGGGAACTTTATAGCTATTCTCCATTCAATTAAAGTTTTAAAGTCTTGTCAAATGTGCTTGTTGGAAGTAAGAATGCAGAAAACACTGGCCTATTACTTGTGACAATTCCATGTTTATTTAATGGGTACCTTAACCAAGCAACTAGTTATGTCACAGAATGTAAGTCATTCTGTGTGGTTTTGTAACAAAGATTAATATAGAAAAGTTACAGGCAGGGTGTTTAAGATTTGAACAGTAGCAATGTATTCAATGGTGCCCTGAATGCAAAACCCTATTTTTTTCTTTATAAATCCCACAATGGTCAGTTCATTTGAAATCTAAAGTTCTGTCAGTGGATTGATTTCATTTCCCATTTAATTTCTTGATATATTGTTTTCCTTCTTAGTAGACTTCCAAGCTTCTTGAGTCCCTTTTCATAAACTTGTCAGATGTTGAAGTTTTTTGCCACCTCACATAATTTTCAACAGTTTTCCCTCATTTCACATTGTCTTCATCTGAGCTTCCCCCAGAACAGCCCTGCAGTACATATCTCATGCACCAGCTTGTCACCCCAAAGCTTTTCCTTGCCCAGCACCGTTTCCTTAGCGAGGAAGATTATTTCAAACCTTAATAAAAGCTCACCTTTCTCACAACATGCCCCCCGAAAGGTGTTGAATATCCACTATGAAATTTTGTGTTTGGAGAAGTTATTTTAAATGGCTGAAACTGAATTAGAAAAGTTTATTTTTTTTTAACCAAATTGCATATTAATAATCTTGAAATATCTCTATAAGCAAATCCTTTCAAAGATTTCTCACTGTTTAGTGAACCTGTTGGACTAACCATCAATCTGAAGAGCAGGGAAACCTTTCTTCCAGTGCTTTGTGGTTTCTGCATCATCCGTGTAAGAGAAATATTTCTCTTCCTCCTAACTAAATGGCTCAGAAAAACTGAAACAGCTACACATTTCCCTGAATGGAGGATGTCCCCATGTGAAGATCCACACTGGAAAGAACCTGACCTACTACCTGCCAGCTGGGCAGGTGCACAGTTCTTGCCGAGACATTGTTTTCAGACACTGCTCTTTTTTTCCTCTTCTTTAGGGTTTATGAAAGAATTCTGTCTCCATTTCATTTTCATGTTTCTGTTTTAAAATTCTTGTTATTTTATGTTTTAATATTTTGCTTGTAATATTCCTCTAAATTGCTACACAAGCAGCAAAAAAGCCATGAATAGAATAAGGGAATGTCAGGTACAAACATAAAGAGGGAAGAATGACATCAGGTATTGACTGTAACTGCAAGAAATTAATGGCTGTTTGTTGACAGAAAGACATAAATTGTGACTAAAGCCACTGTGTAAAAGCTGAAGAGAAAATAAGTTTTTACACAGAAATCTTCTCAATTGCAGGCTAAACCATCAAATTGGTTTAACACAGTGCAGGTTACTTGCCAAAAATATGAATGAGATTTATGTATCCAGCTCTGTAGCACAGAGTGAAGTGTACACAGTGAAGTTCTTTTGCACATGGTGGCAAGAAGGGGGTGGAAATCAGGCCCTCACCAGCCTCTGTAAATATCTCCCCTGCCCAAAGACAGATCCTCTGAAAATATATCAGAGAATCGTAGAACAGCTTGGGTTGGAAGGGACTTTTAAAGGTCATCTAATCCAACCCCACCCAAACAAGCAGGGACATCTTCAATGAAATTGGGTATGTGTGAGGACAAGTAATCAAAATAAGGTCTTGCTCTTTTCCTGTATCCATCAATTATTTTTCTTAATTATCTTGTTTTTCAAGCCTCATGATTTCCATAATTTACTGCTTATGACAGTTTGCTGCTGAACTGAGTAATACTGTGCTGCTGAAGTGCCCCATGGACATGATCGTACCAGACACTCCATGCTCTTGGTCTGTGTCTGTGTGACCTGATTCCCTGTTACTCCCTGGTTCCATGATGCATCATCAGATCTCCTCACGTAAATCATGGGCTTGTGGAGAGAAGAGCAAAGCCACATTCAAGAACAGCAAATAGCTGACAATATTGTGCTAATATTCAAAGAAGCTTTATGTCAACATATATTAATTAATTACTCGATTCGTAGCTATCACTTTCTTTGATGAAGGAAATGGCTTTATTTATTTGTTTTTCCTTGTAGCCTCTGAAGTGTAGGGCCCATTGCTGATGGGTTGGAGTCTTCTGCAGTCTGTAGGCTGCTTTAATGTGCAATCACTCATCTAAGTGTGGGGTGGGGGACGGCAGAGCTCAACTTCCATTATGATCTTTTGAATCCTAAAGCCCATTAACATCCCGTTCAACTTCTAAGGTTATGGTTCTTCTCAAAGACCTGCACATGAAGTCTGTTCTTGATGCTGAAATCTAAATAGACCAACATTTCTCATTTATACTTATTAAACATAGAAAGAATAAGAACTAAAACCAATAGGAAATAAAGAAGAGGGACGCCCAGTGATTTAGTTTCACATTCATGTCTGCAGTGACTTCTGTGAAGTGGTGCTGGCTCTTCTCCCCCAAGGAAACCCCACTACCCCTGCAGATGGGGCAGAGACCTTTCTTTGTCTGTCTCTCTGAGTACTGCAGTGCTTTTGAGGTGAAAGCTGCTGCTCACATGACAAAAGCAAAGGACAGTATTTAGGCAAATGTCATGATTTTTGAGAAGAAACAGAGAAATACTTACTTTCAGTATATCAGTCCTCATGATATACACTGCTTTTCTCAGAGTTTTTGCGAGGAACTTGCTCTAGTTAAATGTTTAAAGCAAGCATGTATCTGTTAGTTAAAAATGCATTAGAAAATCGTGATTTTTCGATTTCTGCAGAAGTTCCTTACTAGGGTTATTAAATCATATTTTATGTCCTTTTCACTTTAATCTCTGAGCAAACCCAACTCATGCACACCTGATTTGCTGCCACACAAACTGAAGCAGTTTTGGTGATTCAGATCAAATACCCAATTGTGCCTAGGGTCCGACATCTTGAACAGATGGTTTTCTTCTTATGCATTCATCTTTACAATGCACAGATTTATATTTCCTGCTGAGAAGTTTTTCTTAATACACAGGCATATTTCCAGAAAGAAGAAAAAAATAGTTTATTAGTGTGCATACCAGATCCTTGTATATGGCAGTGCTGTGTGTGGGAATTGTTTGACTGGAATGCCTGGAGAGGAGCAAATTCCAGTTAATGTCTTTCCTGTGATGGGGCATTTAAAAGTTTGCACTTAGTGAGGTGGCACTTCCCAGCTAACTAACTCTCATCTAAGGACAAAAATAAAGGCTCTTCCTCCCAGTTGCTGGTTTTTGTGGCATTAGTAGTTTCTTTGTACTTCCAAGGCCTCCATCTGCCTGTTGGATTTAATTGACCAATCGGCTAAGTTATCTGGGACAGAATAGGGAGAGGGAAGTAGGATGGAAAGATGAAAGAGTATTATCTGTAAAGCCCCCCTTCCTTAAGACATTTCTTTCGCCTTACGCTTAAGATATTTTTTTCTCCCTTATCCTTAAAGGGTTTTCTTTTTCCTTTTTGTAATTCAGATTGCATGTTTCTTTCCTCTTTTAATTTTCTGCTCTACCAATAAATGACATCCAGAATTTGAGGAAATGTCAACAGAGGCTCATGAGATCATCCTGTTATATCACCAGTTTTCTCTGTAAGGGATTGGTTTACTGTTTTTTATTTTCCTCTGTTTTTTGAAAGGTGCATGCTGCAAACCCCAGATTTTTCAAGCTAGAAGGGCAGAGCACCTCTGGCATTGCTTGTCACTTTATGGTAAAAGTCAGTTTCTAGGGGGGCAGAAATTTGGCTGCTCTCAGAAGAGGGGTTGAACTTGATCTTAATTCAATTTCAGCGGTGGTCACAGTCCTCAACAGCTATTTAAAGCTACCCAGCTGCTTTAGGTCAAAAGCTCACACAACCTAATTCTACAGAGCTTTTGATCTTTCATTCTGGGCAGTCTTGTCACTGTTATGAGTTAAAACTGAAATGGTTGGGCAGTTGTCCTGATATTTTAAAGGGACTATTGTGCTTACATTGCTTACATGGTACCAGCACATTTCAGGGAAAGATGACGCTCCCCTTCTCCCCTCTCACGGAAACTTAAGTTCTGAATTGTCTCTCCTGCAAACTGGGGGTTAATCCATTAGGAGCATTCCCAGACCTGGGTGGATCGAGGCTTGGGGAAGGAGGGGGAAGCTGTGGATGTGTGCTCACCACTGCTTTTGGCCCAGGTGCTGTTTAGATATGCCCACTCATGGAAGCACACTTCCAGGGTCGTGCTGGTCCTTGTGTCCCCAGCACAGACACCCCTTGGCAGAGGGCTCACATGTCTGCCCAGGCTGGTGCTGCGAGGTCCCAGGCTCCTAATGCCAGCACACATGGCGTGACAGGGGTCACTGAGCCCTGCCTGCCCCTCTCCCTTTAGGAATGATGGAGAGAGGTCTGGATATATCCTTTCCAATTAAATGTGCAGTGGTAAATGGAAGCGTTATTAATGACTGCCATGGTGTGGGCAGTCCTGACCCCTCTGCAGCCCAGCCTGGCTTTGTACCCCAGCAGCATTTCTGGGTGTGTGGCACTGTGCACCGTGGCGCTGCCCATCAAAGGGACCCCACTTTTCAACCATGAAGGCAAAGCAAGCAAAATGAGAAGATCTTCTGCCAACACCCCAGAAGACACCCTGGAGCGAGTTACAAAGTGTCTGCACTCTTTATGTGGGAGGCAGGCAACATTCAGTTAATTAAGGTTTAATCTATCGTTTATTACAGTACATATGTTCTTCAACGGAGGAAAAAAGTGGACTGAGGTCTTGCTGTGAATATTTTTCCTTGCTCTGACCTGAAGTAAGGCTGACTGTAACAGCAAGTGTACTTTTTAATGCTCTCAGTTACTTCTACAAATAGAACAGAGACTTCATCTACCACAAAACGTTTGGCAATAGAGAGCATATTTTTCTATCAGTGTAATAGAGATATATTGGGAATGACAACAAAACTTGAATATAAAGTCTAAGAAAATATATTCCCTAGATCCTACTAAACTTACAGTCTCAGAAAATGTCATGAAAACACGATTTAACTGTGACATTCTTGCTTCTTAAACAATGAAGAATAGTAACTTTTTGTTTTCATGAAAGAAAATACCCTTAAAATAAATTCTAGATCCTCCATATAGAGATTTGCTAATATAATTGCAATTCTCTTTGCAAAATTGACCGGAGGAGCTCAAGAGACAATTGCACACTGGCAAGTTCCCTGTAGTATGCACCTTTCAAGCGTGATGTGCATCCTTTTGCAAACAGCTAGCACAGGGTCACTGATTTGCTAAGACATCAAGAACAGGCATAAGTAAGACAGAGTCAGTGTCCTTAATCTCTGCAGAGAGGTGAATTGAATCTTTAGGGAATGGATGGCTATACTTTTTATAACCCTGATCTAAGATGCAACTCTCTATGATACAGGTAGGCAGACCTGTGAGGAAAACCCAGATTTATTAATCTCCTTATAATCATCTTTACAGGCAGAAAATGTACATTTGGCCTGGACTCCCTTATTCTTCCCCAACAAGTAAGTGTGCAGTTTATTTCACAAAATAAATGGGAAAAACAAGTCACTCACTGCAGAGGGAATACCCACGAAGTTATTTCACAGAACCTTCACTACCACAGTGGCTTTGTTGGGGTCTGTCATTCACTGCTTCATAAAGAGAAGAAACCATGGAGACCATAAGAGCTTTACTACCACTTTTTGCATCTTTTTTAGGGCTGGTTGAGATATCTATGTAGGTGCTCTCTGGTTGGTTCATGCTTCCTAGACTGGTCTCTGCACAGGTCTTGAATAACAGAATTGTATCAGTTCTGTTGTGTGTGGTGCTTTACCATGTTTGAAGGGCCTAAACTTTAGTAATTTTGATCTTACTCTTTCTTATTTGACTGGACCTAGAAGCTGGAGCTGGAGAGAGCCTGCCCACTCATATTCAGTGCAGAGTTTCTCTATGGGGTATTTATCAGGGCATCATCCAGAGGAGCTTCAAATGACTGCAGTGATAGAGCTGAAAATGTTTCCTTTCAGCAGACTGCATCGAGAGCACAGCACGCAGGCTGAGTGCGTACCCTGCCACATTTACTCTGTCAGCTTTCATACATCTGCTGCATTGAAGTGCACTCACTTCACAGCTGAAGTGATAAGCAACAGCAGTTTCCAAAGGGGGAATGTAAGCTGAACAATGTCACCTTTCCTGCCTTTGATAAAGACTTTGTGTCAGGTTCTTGAGGAGACTTCGACTTGCAGCAGCCTCCTGAATCTGACAACTAGGCTCTGCAACCTGGACATCCAACCTTCAGCTGAATATATTTTCCCTTTGGGACCATCTTCTCTAATATAAACAGTACATTCAGACTCAATCTTATATGCCTCCAAATTGCCTGTTTTTCTTTAATATACCTTTGACAACAGTTTTAGGAAAGAGTGCCATTACTGCAGAACTTGTGTGACGTGCACAGAGCTGATGAACAGTAATATGGGGGAGGACTAGCTAAAGTTTTTAAAGGGTTCATGTGTATTATACTTTTTTTTTCCCTATAAAAATGAAGCCTTTTCAAATCTAATCCTGTCATAGATGTTCTCTGAAACTTCAGTCAGACTCTAGAGCACAAAAATGTGGCCTGATCTACATGCATTGACAGCCTTGCACTGGTGACGTTTCTCCTGATCAGGAACTCAGGCTGTTAGCTGAAGTTGATAGTAGAAAGGAGAAGCTTGAATCTTAATCATTATATGTTTATTGGGCTTTTTGAAGTATATTCACCCCACTTGTTGACAATGAACCAACAAAATGCTGTTTCTACAGGTTGTATTTGACTTCAATTTCAGTTTAATTACTTCCCACCAAAGGAACTTCCCTCATTCACGCTCTGAACCCGGTTAATAAATACTTGTGCTTCCAGTTTTCTTAAACAATTTGCACAATTAGGTGTTTTTTTTCTGCCAACAGAGATAGCAGCTTGTGTGTACAAACATTCAGCTGAAATTATGGCACAGCTGCTGTGCATTTCAGGTCAACTTCAGTACACTTGGGATCTTGACTTAGTTTTCAGTGCTACTTTGAGGCATGATTTAGGTGTTTAGAGACAGCACTGAACTAGAATTGGCAATTGCACAGTTAAATGAAATTTAATTTGGTCAATTTCATTTTCGCAGTTTTGCTTTTGAACACCTTGTGACTTAATCCATCTTGAGAAAAGAGTAGTATGGTTGGAAACACACTGAACTGCTAGCTTTCATATGCAAATCAGTAGAAATAATATTTTAAAAGAGGTCTATTTTCAATATGAAACTCTCTCTAGTAGAAAAATAAGGCTATTTTGAATTTTCATCAAAATTTCAGGTTCAGACAGCCTAAGTATGTTTGAGAAGAGCTGAAACCTCTGTAGCCTTTTTAGCGCTGATTGCTTTCTCCTTTCTGGGTGAAAGTAAAGAAAACTACTTTCTGAGGGTCTCTGAATATTAGTATCATTCCCTCTTGCCTCATAGCTTTGTCTTGTATAGTTTTCAAAACCTGATGTGATGGAACCACTGATTTTACATCAGGATTAAAAACAGGTGGCCAAGTTGAGGTTTAGGTTTAAATTTTAGATTAGGATTATCTCTCAGGATGAAAATCAGAAGTAAAAAGATACAAATTAATTTTAAATAAATAAATTAGGAAGAGGTAGAGAGTGGAGCTGTTTCTTTTTCTGGAAAGCACCTTGTGTCTCTAGCTGGGTTAGCTTTGTAGTTAACTGTCTCAGCCCTTGTACTGCACCTGAGGAAAGCTGTACTCTGTGTGAGAGCAGATAAATGAGGTTCACAGCAAATGGGTTCCTTTTCAGCACCAGAAGTGCTTTCTTGCTGCATAAAAAGAATGTACTTGGCAGTACATGTGCCTATTTGGCTAAATTATTAAAATACACACCTCAAAGAGAAGGAAATTTATCAAACATCAAAGTAAATGGCCAGCTTTATGTGTTCAGTAAGGTCTGATCCAAAATCCACTGAGGGAGGTGAAGTACATTTCTGTGTGATTTGAAGGGCTTTGGTCCGTGAAATGTCAATGGTTTGACAACTCAGATCAAAGTTGCATGGACATTTGCATGCCTGGCAGTGCAGTTGAGTGCTTAGTGGGCTTTTTTGCCTGGCCTGAGCAGCTTTGGTGTCTGCCTGTTAGGGGCAGGGGTAACATCAGTTCCCTAAATCATCAGCTTTGCATGGGTGTCCCCTTTATCCAGGCATAAGGGTGTTTTCTATTGCATAATTTCTCTCTTGGCCTGCCTCAGCAAGACTCCAAATGTCATGTGGGTGCATAAGGGTAAACACCTGCACCAACAAAGGCATTTCCAATTTAAGTAACTGGATAGTCCAAGAATTGAGTGGAAGTCTTAATTAATTATTTAAATTGAGGGTGCATTTCACGTCCTGTGACCAGATTTTGTGCCAAGTCATAGTGTAGCTCTGTTTGTTCCCTGGCTTATGTCTTTTTGGATGCTGTCTGTGGGTGAGCCATGGTCCTTCTGTAAATGAACAGATCTTGTTCCCAGACAGAAATATTAATTGAGAGTGACACAGCTGCTTTTTGGTGTCTGCCTGCGTGTCATACTGTTATGCAGCCAGTGATGGGAGCTGGACCTGGAGCCATCACCGAGCCCCCACACAAATGCTGGCGTGCCGGCTGTGCACCGTGGCCCCCACACAAATTTGCGTGGAAGGGAAGGGAAGGGCTGTGCCCTGGATCCTAGCACTGAATGCTGCCTTCTTTTTAATATCTGCCTCTATTTTTGCTCCTCTGTCCTCTCTTTAAGCAATGGTGTGTTTGATCAAAAGGAACGTGCTGCCAAAATTGGAACATATATATGTGTATAAACGCCCTTTCTTCCGCCTGTGTACATTAGAGAAAAGAACTTACACAAATCACGTGAGAACAGAAATAATTAGGTGTGTGATTGCACATCAGGCTTCCCTAAATACATTCTCATCAGACATTCAGGAAACATTACTATTTTATTACCATGGGAAGGCTTTGCTTTTATTTTTGTAGGGGTAATTGTTTTGGGTTCTATAAAATACAATATTCTAACTAAAGAGTCTGTTTGTTTTGAAACCTTTGGCATGAAAGAAATTAACATTTCAGTTTCACAGCTTTTACAGTTGTAGTGGGTATCTCTGTCAGCTGGTGTGAAGCAGGGAGCTTCTGTTATGTTTGTTTGTTTAGTAGCACCTACCTCAGGTTCACAGCCCTCATGGTTAATACACTAGTATTAGCTTCTGGGAAAACATTCCAAAAAAATTTGCATACTTCAGTGATGTCCCACAAAACAGTTTGTCTTGCCTGGTGATGCTGAAGTCATCAGCCCGTATTTTACTTGCTGCCCAGAATAGTAAGGGAGAAGATGACCATAAACTCAATCTGCCCCTTTTGGGTCCCTCATCAATTCCATTTTTGAGTTCCTGCATGTTCTTCTCTTAGCTTTATTTTTTTCTCTGCTCTCTTGTTTTCACTCAAATTCTCTGTTCTTATACACCTGTAAGTCTCAAAACCCTTTATGATGTTCCCTTTAATTCTCTGCTTTCTTGTTTCATGCATTTGGTGCCTCTTCTCTCTCCACACTTGTGGTTTTTTCTGGCTCTATCACTTCTTTCTTTGTTTTTGTTTTGTTTTGTTTTTAAATGTTCATTCTGCTGGGTTCCCTGTCTTTTCCCAGCAACCCTGGGAGATGTGACAGAACTACCTCTATTTCCTTCTCTTTCTCTACTGCAAACCAGGAACTGAACTCTTAGGATGGGTTGCAAAGATGTTGGGCAGTATGCAGGGAGTAAACACACAGGGGAATTGGTACCCTTGCCTCCCTGCAGCACCATCTCCTCCTACATTGCTGCAGTGTGGGAGCATATGTGAGATACAGAGAAAAGGATACTTTTGGGGTGCCTTCAGCCCTTGTCTTTATCCCTGTATAAAGCAGGATGGTGTCAGCTTGATGGCATCAGTTTGCAGCAGGTGTAAGTGCTTCTGTAGCCAGGTACGAGGCAGGAAAAGAAATTTCCAGTCAAGGTACAGCGGTACAAAGTGTAATGATAGAGATATTCATTAACTTAATGGGCACTCCAGGGGTGATGGGTGTAGGGCCCTCATGGGATCTTGGGTCATCAGACATCCCACAGCTCTGAAGGCTTTGCTGGGGAGACCATTCAGACCAAAATTATGATCAAAGGGCCTAAATCTCTACATCAGCACACATTATTCGTCTGTCTGACAACCCATCTAGTTTATAAGATCTGTAGACAAGTTTGGTTCCATTTTTCATGTACATGATCACGTGTGGAGTACTGTAGCCTTTGAAGGACCATAAAGTATCTAAGGCAGGTCTCCAGAACAACTGTCTCAGAACTGGTATGCATCCCTGTATATATATTTATATCTGCATTTATATATTTTCTCACACTTATCAAGGCTTTAAACATGACTAAATTTCATTTTATAAAGCCCAGTTGTAACTTCTCTCCCAGTATCCTCTACTTTTAATATTTTCAGTTGCCTAATTCCTATGAAAAACATTACTCTCTCCACAGGTTTTATCCAGTTGTACAGTAATTGTCAATGCATTCTAAATATCCCATTTTATGCCCAATTACAGAGACAATGATTTCCAGGTACAAGAGAAACATGGAAACGTTTCAGGCTTCTGCTCTGGTGGCCTTATGTTCAATCCTATGTACAGAAATCAGGGCAGCTGTCAAAAAGAAAGCAAGAATTGCTCATTCTGGTTTGTACATTTATGTGTCTGGTTTCTTAGAGATTTCTGTATCTATTTCAGAATAATTTCCTTTTAACTTCTAGGGAGTATTTATTTGCTCTGTAGTGAACCAAATTCCAAGCATTATTGTATGTCTTTCTTATGCCTGTAACGATAAAGGCATTTTCTGTCTCTCCTATAATACAGCTGTGATAAAGACACAGCGGTTGATCTGTATCCAAACTCTGAAATTTGTATTTGTTCCTTTATTCTGGTCTGAAACTGAGCTTGCATTGAATAATGATAGATAAAGGTGAAATCTCTTGGGGTAGATCATCTAGAGGCAGGACAGGTATCATCTGAGGAGGACCCAATGAGCTGAAAAGAATAGCAGCATAAGAAATTAATTTAATTTGACATAGATATGAATATTTGACATTTTATAGGGGAATACAGAAATGAAGTCCATCTTACTATGATTCTCTAGGAAGTACAGATTTTCTTCCATGTGTAATCTCTGTGAACACAGAGGGTTGAGGAGGCTGGCGAAGAGAAGTAGCAGCTGATGCAAAGGTTGTCCAACGCCCATAGAGCAAACTTATTGCAAAAATTGAATTCCCTAAGTTTTTATGTTGGCTGTTAAAATACTGAGATGGATCACACATGCCTTGCAATAGAGGCTCAAGCTTTTTATACATGAGAGAAGTTTTCCTCCACGTACAGTTATTGCTTACATGCTGTTTTCTTCAGTGTCTCTGAGCAGAATAACAGCAGAGGAAAGACACTCTGAGATGCCCTGGACATGCAAGGTCTGACTGAAGGTCAGGTCGCACTCCCCTTTTGAAGCTGAGAGCAGAGAGAACAGTGAAAACCTTGTCAAAATACTCTGTATTCAGGTTGTTCTTAAAATGCTTTTTCCATACCATGCTTGAGATAACCCAAAACCCTCTGAAATTACTCTGTGCACCCTGTTGCTCCTCTCAGCCAAGGAGTTCTTGCTGTGCCTCTTTCTGATCACAGCTTAAATTTCTGTGCTTTGACTTAGGTCTTGCTTTCACTAATGCTTTTTAAAGACAGCTGCCATTTTCTCTTCGATTTCTCTTAACTTTATGATGTAAATAAGGATGAAGATAAGGACTAATTTTCTCCTTCCTTCTTTTCCTCTGATAGAATCAAATAGGAACAGAGGTTGAGAGAGGAATCCAAATCACTTGTTATCCTCACACTGATACTCTGCAGTACCACAAAATTTCCTCTTCCTCCTCTCTTTGGGTGTGCCTACCTGGGTTATGAATGGGAGCAGGAACCTCACTCATACACATCCTGCAGAGGCTTCCAAGGTCTCAGACAAGAGCCAGGAAGAAGTTCTTGAGCCTCCTTTCTACATGCCCACACTTTATTGGCATCAGGCTCAGGAAGAGGGGGAAGAATGGAGCCCATCTTCCCCCAAGCTGGGGCCTAGCACAGCAGGCAGAAATTGTACATTGCGTTCAAAGGCATGGCATTTCCTCTGAGGCTTTCAAACCCCTTCCCGTTTCTTGTTCCTTTTTGAATCAAAATTTGATATTACTCAGGTTCCAAGTCAGATCCCAAGTTCATGCCTCATTTATGGCTTTTCTTCTTTTTTACTCAAAATATTTTGTTGAAGTAATGTAAAATTTGTTTTAGGAATACAAACCCCATGTTTTGCATCATGCTTAAGCTTCATTAAGAAAAGTATTGCCTTATATTATTTCTTTTGCTCTGTGTACTGCAAGCCCTGTGTTACAATCTTAACTCGTTTCAGATGTCTGGGATTGTTCCTTTAAATAGTCAGCTCCAATCCTTGGCAAACTTAGTAGCTTTCAGGTAGTTGTGACCACAGAAACTAAGTGCTTTGTGGCTGGGAAGAATTCTTCCCACAATTTGCAAGGTAGATTATTGAGGTTATTGATGGGTTCATTCCTTTGACACCTCCCTGCTATAATGCGACAACTGTTAGCAAATACCAACTTTATGGTGGCGGCTGTAGTTTTGATACAAACCAAGAGTTTGTCCAAAAGACTCTCACCTCCATGGTGTACTTTTAATTTAGTTACAAAATTGTAACCGTTAGGTTCCATGGCTGACACATGCAATTTTGAAAGGACTAGAATGATTCCTAAACAGCTTAAGCATCCAACCTTGTCCTAGATATGGACTCTTGTCCATTGTATGCTAGAGTCCTCTCGCATGATTAGCGTAAGACTGGGTTCACAACATTATCCCTGGCTGACAAATCCTGTCTGAAGGTTACCTGTCCCCAGTCTCTCACGATTCCTCTCTCCTTGAAGAGGAGAGCCAAAAATGCCAAAAAAACTTCTCTTCCTCCAAACTGCTTTTTAAATGTCAATTAGAAAGCAAACTAAGATCTGTAGCATGTAACAGGGCACGAAAACAAATGACTCAGCTGGTGTAAACATGAGATTGGCAGGGGAGTCACTGCAGCAAGTCCCAGCCAGGGCAGTGGAGAGCTTGACATCCCTTACATTGCTCCTATTGCCTGTGGAATTGTAACAGATCACAGCCTAACAGCATGGCAAGTGCACATACCCTCTTCAATAATGAAAAACATTTGCATCTTTTATTCTGCGTGGAAAGGATCAAAACATGGAATGAAGACTCATATTCACACTCCTCTTGTGGCATGCCTTTATTGCACTGAACATCTGCTGCTCCTCTGGATTTCAGTGGTGACTGGGAGCGCTCTGCACAGAGTGAATTGATGCCAGAGGGTGCAAAGCCACCAGGATGAGGTCTTGCTTCCTGATGGGCAGGTGGCAGAGTTCTGCTGCCTCCAGGTGTACTGTGGAAGCTAATGCTGTACTTTTCATCAAACTAAGAGAATTGGGAGAGCTTTGCCAAAGCAGTCTCTTTATTCTGATGAACACTGTGCTAAAACAGATGTCCACTAAATAAGAAGTTTATTTGTTTGTTTGTTCGTTTTTTTGTTGAGTGACTAGATTACACTGGCCTCATTTGCCCCCAGTGGAACCAGTCCACTTGGCTGGGAGAAATTTCTGCTATTCCTAATTCTGAGTTTTCTGAAAAGGAGATATCCAGCTGTAATTCATAATTATCACTTTGAAGTTTTGATAACATACCAGAGCCTTTTGAGTAAGAAAATGAGGTGTGGACATTTTTTAACACTAGCAGCAGTTAAAGATGTAAAGAGAGTGGGGAATTAATACACCATCATTTGAAATCTTTAAATCAAGTGGCTGCCTTTATAAAAGATATTTTTTGCAACACCCAATATTGATGGTGATAGATGCAAGAGCCACAGACAGGATTTCTGTAACAGAGGTTATGCAGAAGGTCAAATGAGATGGCCATAATGATCCCTTCTGGTCTTAACCTATCAATCAAAGGGCATTAAATTTTACTCACTGAGCTGGACATGTGATTATGCAAAACAGAAGTACAAGGATTTTCCTGCTTGTAAAGGGAGAACCTGGAAAGAATAATAACCCTGGGATAAAAATTTTATGCTGACCTTCTTTCAGAGCATCTAAAAAGTTACAGTAGGTCCTCTTAAGGTTAGAATAAGTATCCTGGTTATTCCAGATGAGATGAGTGTTTAGAATGGAGTAGATTATGAATGTATCATTTATTCTATGACCTGAAAAAACTTTTTCCTGGTATTTGGAGCATTTAGCTGCAAGATGGACAGTGAAGGATTGTTGTGGAGTTGTTGAAATATTTTAATGAAGTTCATCCTCATATTTTTGTTGTGATATTGGTCTATGCTTTTTATAACAGTGTACTGCAAAAAGGACCGTCTGTGATGTTGTTGTCTCATCAATTCCCTCAAAACCCTTTTCCTTCCACTGCACTATGAAACAGCATCTAGTCTCTGCTGGATCTCTGGGTCTAAGAATTTGGATTAAGTTTTCCCCATGCTAAGATGCAAGAAAATTAAAGAAAGCACATTCCATTTGTCTATTGGATGGAGCTGCTTTTAAAAGCAGTGGGATGTGTGGGTGGAGGATGTGAGAAGGAGATTTTGTACTGGCATATACATGTGTAAACAGATATTCAGTGATTTGTAAAGAGCTGAGCTGTACGACACCCAAGAAATATATAATCTTTCCCCAAACCTCCAGTGTTTGAAAGCTGGTGGCTCCAGCTCCTGACAACTGTTTTCCTCAGTAGGGCCACAGACCAAAGGATTTCTAGACTGTCTTTCAATCAGTGTAATTGATTGACAGCCATTGATTAAATACTCATGTGGACCAGTGCTGACTACTTCTTTGGAAGACAGTGGGCAGGAAATGGGAATCACCAGTGTCTACAAGCACATGCTAAAATGGTATTGTCAATCAGATGGCCAAAGGCTTCAGTGCATTTTCTGCTAGACTTGGAAAGGAGAATGGTGTTTGTAGCAGGAGAAGCTGTCCTGTCATAAAAACATCTCAATTTTATTTCTGTCTTGCTCTACTATCCTAGTTCAGTTATTTTTAGGTTTTGATGTTGTATCTGGTACTGTATTTCAAAGGAGAGGGTTTCCATTACAAAATTTATACGTCAAGCTGGGCCTTTTTTGGTGATTGCCACTGTTCAAGGAAACTTGTATGAATGCAATTTTAAGGATTTTATGAGTTTTATGAGCCTCTCTTCATAGAGAAATGACGCATTCTGTTGGGGCACAGGATTTCCTGCATCGCTGAAAGCTTCAGCTGCTCAGCAAGATTCACGGAGCAAAAGTTAGCAATCTGTAATCCTGGTCTCTCATGTATTTTTTAGATCTGAGTCAAGAATGCAAAATTAAACCTTGACAGTTCTTTCAAGGAGGGAGCATTGTGGGCCTGTGAGATGATCACAACATAGGCAGAATGAGACTTCTCTTATGGCTCTTTGAGTATGATGGGATTTCTGTGGAGGTGGAAATAAGAGCAGATGTAGCTCAAGCACCCTCGTTGGCTGACTGGGAACTAGGGCAGGATCGGAGAGAGGGGAGACCTAAGCAAGAGAGATGAGTGGAAGTGGTAACCTGCTGGGAGGACCAAGACAGAAAGCTATTGATTCATTGAGAATCTCCTTACTTGAGAGCAAAGCAATGTATAAATACCAGGGATGGTTAGCAAAGAGGAGAAGCTGAGGGGAAAATGCCAGGAAATTCTGATTAAATTCTAAAGGGCACCACAGAAATCTGGAAAGCACCCTGGCCTCTCACACTGGGGACCCACCACACCATAGCATCATGTAAACCTTTTTTGGGTGATTTTTCTTTTTTCCAGGGTTGTATTATCTTTTATTTTTCATTGAGAGTTTTCACTGTCAAAACTGTAGCTGGGGATAGATTTTTGGAAGATATTTGGAGTGCATTGATGGAGTACATTGATTTCTGTCATTGCAAGAAATATTTTGCTTTCAAATCAGACTCTGAAACTCTAGTCTCAGAGTCTATTATTAATTCCTGATGTCATTAAGAGATGTCTTCTCTGTCTGTGATGCACTGACATTTATTTTTTAAGGCACTGACATGATTACAGCTTTGATTTGGTTTTCTAGCCAATAGGCTTGGCCCAGGATTCCCAGGAGTTATGTTTAAAGTTAGCTTTCTAAGTTCAGGTTTCAGTCATCTGCAAATGAAGTGTTTTTTTAATATTTTAATGCCTAGCTTGGCAACTTTCATCTTCTCAAGTCTTCCTTTGGCCAAGCCACTTGCCTCAGTGCCCAGCAAGATTACTGACTGTGGTAACTCTTGGCCTTCCTCCCAAAAAGAGCCCCTCCACACTGTTCTACATAGAGCCAAGGAAAGCTGAATAGGCTGAAAAATAGGCAACTGCTCTCTCTGCAGTCCTTCCTCATCTGTTTAACCACAGTATGGATCCCATATGTGCAACATCTGCAGCCTGCACCTTAGGGATACAGGGAGAGAGTCACTGGGAATGTGGTAAGCACAAGTCAAAAGAGCGAGAATAGCAAGGGATCTAAAGTTTGCAGCAGAATCTGGCCCTCCAAAAAAACCCCATGTATTCCTCTATGCAGTCATTCACAAAAGTATCTTCAAACTTTTCTGTTCAGTCTGGTCTGACTTTCTAGGGGCCAGATTTGATACCTGAATATTATTTGGGTGACCTGGTTCTTCTATCTGCTCTGCATAGCTTCTTGAAATACAGCTGATATTTCCACTGGGAGTAAGTAGTAAATGAGGAAAGTAACTAGACTAGACAATGTTATAAAGATATATTTCTTACCCTCAGACTGAAATACTACAGCTGTTTCTGAACTCTTGGCCTTTTTTCACACTGGGATGTTTACAAAGCATCAGAAGATTTTACTCTTTAGATCTTGAGTGCCTTAAAAGAGGTGTACTTTACGCCAACTACAAAGGCCCTCAGAATCAGACCTTACATGTTTAATCTGGATGTGCAGAAGCAGACTGTTCCACTGCTCATGCCTCAGTGCATTAACTAATCTTTAAAGAACAGGGATTAAGGAGAAGCTTTGCCCATGAACAGGTTAGCCCTGGCTGTCTAGCCCAGGCTGCATGAATTCACTCAGATTCCTCAGAGGTGTGTAGCGCTGATCCTTGTCCAGAGACAGGACACTGGATTAGATGGACCATAGGTGTGACCCAGGGCCTCAGTTTTCAGGTGAATTTCCACTGAAAAATGATACTACTTTCTTGGTTTGTTTTTGTGAGTTTTTTGGTGTTTGGGTTGTTTTTTCTATTCCTTCCATGTGCATTATTAGTTGTTCATTCTGTTGATGTACTGATACTGGTGTGTGGTAAGTTGACCGAGCTGGATTTCATCCTCTTATTTTATAGTCAGTGCTCTTTTTTCCCCTGGTTCTGTCTAGGAGCCTTTTCAACCAACAGAGGCAGAAGAAAATGAGTGTCTCTGTGCAGAAGGGCTGGAGAAAGGAACCCACCGGTAAATGGAAAAGGCTGATCAATCCTCCTGAGTTCTTTTAATTCAGTTCAGGTTTTATTTAGACACTGCAATACTGTTCAGTGCAAAGGGAGAACTACTACTGCTGTCTTGCCATCAGCATTAGAAATAATAATATTTAACATGGACAACCTCTGTACATGTTCTCCTCTTTGTCATTTAAGTTTCTAAAACATAACAAGGGAAAATTGTTTCCAATATTAAATAGAATGAATGGAGCTGACAGTGTTATTAGAATCATAGAATGGTTTAAGTCAGAAAAGACTTTTGAGATCATCAAACCCAACTGTTAACACAGCACTGCCAAATCCACTGCTAAACTTTGTCCCTAAGAACCACATATTGTTTTTATCTATATTTTCCTACATAGATACAGATATATATGACTTCCACTAAAACATTTTAAGCATTGGCAACAGCTGAGAGCTCTTTGCAACTGCAGCTTATGCATTTTGCAGTAAAATTTCTCTCCCCTTCTCTTTTCCCTCCTCTTCCTCCGCCCCCAGAGAACTGACAGGCTTTCTACTGACAAATGTTGAGTGTTGCTCCTGAGGATTTAGCATTTCAGGCTGTGTCTACACAGCTTAGGTTTCTATTATTACGCAATGGCTTAGAGGGCAGTGCTCTGCCACTTAATTACAGAGCCAATCTCTGTTAGGGCCGGGAGTTTGGATGCCTCTTTCTATACCAACTATTTGCCTCCTGCCCACTTAAGACTCCTCCCTGACACTCTTGCTTGTTTATTAGCTTCTGTTTGTGCCCTTGTTTCCTATGGTTTCTGGTTTTCTTCCCTTTCCTTTGCTACATATTTGTTTATTTCAGAAGTGAGTGGTCTGACTGAGTCGTGCCTGCACGGATTCCTATGCAGCACAAAGCACTTGCTGTATGTTGCATCGTCAGAAGAGGTAAGAAGAAATTCCTGAAGCTGCCTGCTAGTTCTCTCGGGTTTTTCACTCTCTATCTTTTTTTTTCCCTCTCTCTCTTTTTTTTTTTTTTTTATTTTTTTTTTTTTTTTTTTTTTTTTTTTTGGTGTGGGCATTTTTTTTTTTTTTTTTTGGTGTGTGCACATTGCTTGTCTTACAAGCCGTGCAGGCTCTGCCATCTAGAGCACTTTGTGAGATCACTCCACTTTGCTGTTTTTCCTTCTTCCATCTCTGCGTGACTGTGTGTGTCTGTATCTCCCTGCCTCTCTTCCCCACGCAGTACAACTCGGCCCCCCACCCCAACACACACGCACATACACAGAAGCTGGGCTTGCTTGTATGAACTTGAAGACTTGCAATACTGAAATGCATGTGTTACCTTGGGATGCACTAGGATCAGAATGCTTGAAAAGCCTGCAGGCTGTTTAGTCCTCCAAGACTGGGTTTTTTAAACCACACAGGAAAAGAACAAGTTATTCACTTTTTTTTTAGAATTCTTTTTCTTTTTCTTTTTTTTTTTTGGTTTCTTTTTTTTGTGCTTTGGATATTACTGAACAAGGAGTCTCAGGGATTCACATGCTCGGACTTCACTGAATCAGGCTGCATCTGACAAACAATCTTGTCTGCATTTTGGTTTGCTAGAGATCAACTGGGATTTTTCTGATTCTATCTTCTTTTGAAAAAAGGATGCATGGAATAGAAAGAAGGTCTAAGTGCCTGTCTGAGCCTATTCTATCAAACCTAGGATAAATGTTACTTCTCAAAGGTAAGTACAAGGTTTTTTTCATATGTATGTATAAACTGTATAGTTATAACATAAACTATATATAGATATGTACCCAAAACATTTTATAGACAGTTACCTCTGATGGCAAAAAATATCTCAAGTTGTGCATCTTAAAACAGGGGAGAAATGTATAACTTTATCTCCTTTTTCATGTTAGCTTAGATAAGATTGTTCATGCAGGGTAATGGACCTCAGTCCGGTTTCTGCTTCTCATGGTATGAAAAAGCACTTCAAAAAGAATATTTTTTTAAGAGTCAATAGGAATTTTTTACGATAGTTTTTAAACAGTGATGGAAAGATGTTTAAAAGAAAGGATAATAATTCGGTTTCTAATAAAGAAAGAATTGAGGAACAGAGTAAAGCTGTGAAAGTAATTTCAGCTTTCTGAGGAATTAGTAAATCCAGCAAGGCTAAGGAAGAACTTTGCTGGACAGATCAACTCGGCTGTGTATAAAACCAGAGAGTAAAAGTGTGAGGACCTTGGCAAATGTCAGGTGAAGAAACATAGGAGGCATAGGAACAGCTAGAGAAGGGAAGGGGGTGACGGGTGTGGAGGGGCAGCGGGCACCTACTTCCGTGTCTGCTGCCACAGAGGCTGTTGTTCTTGGTAAGGCGATGCCACTGGTGATGGACATCCAGAAGTGGCAAGGTGGGCATGTGGGGGATGGGGTACACAAACAGGTATATGCTATGTCATGTCTGTCTGACGTCAGCAGACATATATGCTTTCAGCAAGATTAAATGTACTAAGAATTGGGGTGGGGGAAGCATCTAAGTGGCAGCACAGCACGAGATGCATCAAAATGGAAACTGAGTCTTTCTCTGATTTGCATGGACGTATGCACAGGTTTGGGACACAAAGCACGTGTGTGACTGAATAAAAGAAAGGAACTAAAAAGGTAAAATAAATTGGCAGTGAAGTCAACAAGTCCCAGTATGGTAGATTAGTGACTGGGAATGTAAAATGGTCAGTTGTGGTAGTGTATGCAAGATAGGGTTCTTAAACTGGGTAACTCCTACCTACACAAAAGAGACAAATATTGTTGATTTAAAGCAAGAATAACGTTTTCTTTTCAGACTACCTCATCTAGTATTTTTGGGGCAGTGCCATGGACATATTAAGAAGAATAATGTTTATTTTATCTACTCTATCTCTGGCATTACTATGACAGAAAAACTCTTTTGATGAGAAGAGGCAGGGAAACAGTAAGCATCACTTCAGTCTATAATGTCACAGTTAATTAAATTGACACCTCTTAACTTTATAATACAATGTTCAGCATGGGTAAGTCCAGCAGATGCAATACAATTGTCATGGGATTTTCTGTTCCTCCAGAAAGTGGAAACATTTTCATGCAGGGGATCAATTTCTTTTGGACCTTGCTGTGTACAGAGGCTGTACTAAGGGAAATTTGGGCTTGTGGGGAGAAGGAAGAGAGACAAATAATTACTTTCACTCTTGCCGTGTTTCAGGCTGGTTTCAGTCTCCTTGTTTACAGCTTGCTCTGTGTCTGTGGTGAGTTTGCATTGCCCACAGATCACCACTTGAGCACAACCGAGTGCTTCTCGTGTACGCTCTGCTCAGAGCTGCCGTGTTGCAGCAGCACGAAGAAGAGCTCCAGACCTTCCCTGATACTGCCTCAAATTCTTGGGGACTGAGGGGATGCAAAAAATAAGCAATGCCAGGAGACAGGTAGAAAAAATTAATGCTGAACCAAGCTATTTTAACCCTTGAAACCCAGCAAAGATCTGTATCACCTCTTGGATCAGAGACAGTATCTGTCCTGCTCTCCCCAGCACAGCTCTGGTTTCTTTGGGGAAACTCTGGACCGAGTGTGCCCCAGTATCTGGCTGTGCAGGACACTGGCAGGTGGGTAGGCTGGCACCCCTTGGTGCCCCATAAAGGGTGAGAAATAAAGGTGACCCAGCCTCAGACCCCCTGTTTGCTGCTGTCCTCTCTGCCCCATGCTGCACTTCACAGCTATAATGCTTCTTGTTTAAATTTACAGTAGGGCCATTACTGGCCGTTTTTCCCAATGGGAGATACAAATGGCACATGTAGCCGTGCCCTGTAGCCTCTGCTCTGCCTGCTGCTCAGATGGACCCGAGCTGACAGCTCCCTGGTAATCCTAATCAGAGTGCTTCTTTTACCCCTCTTTGCAGAGGAATTTGACCAGTGACTCAAGTTTGTAAAGCAATGATTAGAGACCCATCTGATTCGCCCCCTCCCCCCACTTCTTTTTTTTGTACTTGTGGGCAAAAAAACAAAATGGGAGGCTGATTCAAAATTATCAAGGTTTAACTGGTAGTAGGTGGGAATATTCTTCAAATGACTTAACTCCCTGCTGAGGGGTTGTGGACTGAAAACCCTTGAGGCTGAATTTGCTACCCACTCTCACAGAGGGGAGGGAGGGGATGATGACAGTACTTGTTCACTCCCAAATCCCATTTTGCATTGCTAATGCATTTCTGCCTTGACCTACAAAGATCACCTGTGGGAGAAGAGGGGTAATTTGTTCCAAGTGTGTACTCAGTCTTTTTTTTTCTGGCTTGAGCACTCAGCCTTACTTTCTTTGTGTTTGTCCAAGTGTGCTGTCATGGGTTTGTTTTTGTGGAGAGGCCAATTGTCCTCTAGGTGCTGGACTGAAAAGCATTAACACCCTTTTTGAAGGAAGACATCTGTGGCTCCTTCAAACCAGTCCAGATGACTCTGGAATATACTGCCCAACACCAAATAGGCCATTGCTGTATTCCCTCTTTCCTCTTTGATTTTACCATGTAGAATTTGACTGTAGTACGTAAGGGTCTCACCAAGGGGCTGGGATTTACTCTGTCAGTGTCCAGAGGCTGCACATGCTTGCAGGGGGCTGAACAGCTCCCACCTATCAATCAACTGAAACTTGTGACAAAAGACGAGGTTTCATCTGAGTGCACTGGAATAATAACAAACCCCACAAATCAAAAATCAGCGTGCTGTGCAGTGCTTCAGTGAAGGGCCAGCTGTTACTCTCTGCCCAGCCCAGCTCCACCCAGGATGCACAGACAGAGGGAAAGCCTGTAAGTGATACTTCTGTTTCTAGGAGCTCAAACTACCTCCTGCATGGGTGACTGACAAACTTTGGCATGAAATTAACATATGTAAATATGTCATTAGAAGCCCCTCAGTGATGTTATGTGGGAAACTGGGAAAAGATCACATAATTTAGAAGTATTTCTGCATCCCTTGGATGAGCAATTGTCACCTTCCTTCAGAATATTTACATTATATTTCCGATTTTTCTGTCTTCCTGTCATTTTCTTTGTCTTACCCATGACATGGGTCTCTGATGACATCCTCATCTTTATGGAAAAACATTGGTGGCAAATCCAGGATACCAACTTCAACATATAAAATGAGC
Source organism: Machaerirhynchus nigripectus (assembly GCA_013397975.1). Classification (NCBI taxonomy): domain Eukaryota; kingdom Metazoa; phylum Chordata; class Aves; order Passeriformes; family Dicruridae; genus Machaerirhynchus; species Machaerirhynchus nigripectus. The sequence goes on along the minus strand of VZRQ01006447.1, from coordinate 999,102 downwards.
AGCAGCAGTAAAAGTCAGAAAACATCTTTTCAGTTAAAAAATTGCTGATTTGAAAACATGGGAGAAAGGGACAAGATGTGCTGTCAGGGTTTGGTCCCATGCAGAATCACTACTGACCTACATAAAAGGCAGAGCTGAGTGGGAGTTTTCCAATATAAATGGTTTTGTTTTTCACAGGAAAAAATATTTTAAACAGGCAGAAACTTGACTAGGAAATGGTCAGTCTTACGAATTTCTTGACTATAAAACTGTAGGAACAAAATTTCCAAACCACCTCATTTTACATTCTTTCTGGAAGATAAATTTTATTAGTTCTTTCCACTTTATGCATTTTTTGTATAAAACTGAAAATAATTCATATGAAACTTGACCATAAAATCCCATTTTGCTAAATGACAAGCAAATCTGTGAGTTGAACTGGAATTAAACATTTCTGGCTCACTAGAAGGCTTGCATACCTTCAGTTTGGGACAAGAAAACTGTAGACATTTTCATTTTGACTCAAGGGACCAGAAAACTTTTGTCTGCCAAGCCTTACCTGGAAGTTAATTTATTTGACCAAATGGGATTATTCTAGGGGTATCTTGGCAACAAATGATGTAAGATCTCAAGGCCTCTGAGAGTCTGCTCTTGAAATCGTTTCTCCAGCTATGGAAAACTTATGTGCTGAGAGGATATGGCAGCTAAATAACAGCAGGTAGGAGGGGATGGCTGCAGCAATAGTACAAGCAGTACAATGGAGCATTTAGGAGGCTTCTACTAATCACACCTCAGGATCTGCTAATCCTCCAGCAGATCTGCTGCCACTGTGCAGTTATGGAAAGAGGTGAGATAAGGAGAGGGTCCTGGAATAGCAGTAAATCCAGAGTCCTGGACAATGGTTGGTCAGAAGGTGAGAGGTAGGGCTGGTGCATCCCAGTGCATAGCAAGGCAGGTTCTGAGCAGAACAGAAGCTGGATTAAGGATAAAATCAGCAGAAAGTACATGATGGCTGAAGGCATCTTATCTATTTTAATAGAGCTAATGTTGCATTTAAAATCCCTGGAAAACACGTGTGTGGCACTGGTGCAGGAAATCACGAGTGTGACTCTCTTCCTGAAGCCAGAAGAGGTAGGTCAGAGTGGTGCATAGGTCTTTATGTGCAGGACTGAGACACATTGCTGCAGTTGTCCAGTTAGGACTAGAGAGTTGGAGCTAACTTAGTTGGGAGAAGAAATGACTATGGAAAGCCTAAGTGTAATCAGGTCACATGAATTGTGGTGACCAGGCACCTTTGAATTGGAGGAAATAAATGCAATGTTGAAGAAGTAAAGAATTTTTCCTCTTATGCCTTTAGAGGATCAATTTGCTTTAATAGGCTGAGGAGCAAGGGGCCTCAAAATGGCACCAGTTACCAAGAGCCCTTAGCCATTCTTTTGTCATGTCTAAGCTCCTCAGAAAAGCTTCAGTATACATGTCAGTCAGAATGAGTAATCCTTCTTTTGTTACAGCCTAAAGATAAAAACTAAGAACGGGAAACGAAAAGAGGATGTCTTAAATATGCCACATTCTCTGCTGCAGAGCCAGGATGGATAGGCTGTGATATCAGTGAGAGAGCAGCACCTGTATGGGTGCTAGAAAGGAGGAAGTGGCTGTACCAGGATTTATATTAGATCTGTCTGTTAACAGCCTTTAAAAAATGTATTTGCCCTTTCAGTACAGAATGAAAACAATGAGCAGTCAAATGGCAAAAGGAAAAGTCACGAGAAAAAAAGTGCCTGTCATGGCTTGTTCAGTATTCTCTGTTCAGTATTCTCTGGTTTAAAAGCAGCCAACAACAAATGTCTGTCTCTTTAGAGATAAATATCAAAACCTTCCAATCATTTCAGTAGCCATTTGATCTCCTTCCCTTTGTGAATATTCCTGTGAATAGGGAAACACATGTGATACTCAAAAAGCTCTGCATGGTTTGGATGTGAAACAAGTATACTAAACTAAAAAAGAAAAAGGCCAAACTGTATTGATAGAAAATAAATTATCTGGACTGAGACCATTTTGTTGGTTTCCGAAACTGAGAACTAGTTGGCATTTTGTATGAGTTATCTTCAGTGTAAGTGAATGTTATCACTGCTGCTGGCAGATATTTACTGTATATTGGTTTTTAAATAAGGGTACAACATTGATTACTTGCTCTCCAAACTATTGACTGCACTTTCTCCCTGTTGTCAGGTCAGATAACTTATCTCCTCTGGAAATGTTCAGTAGAAAAATGGGAAAATGAGTTTGCTCCCAGAAACTCTCACAGAGAAGAGGATAAGGGTTTTTTGTTTTTTTCTGGTTTGGGTTTTTTTTTTTAAAGCTGCCCATAATCAAAATATCTTGCATTTATCCCTGGCAATTGACAAATTCCTCAGTGAGATACTTGAGTATTTTCTAATCTCATTTCACATGGTCATGTAGCCCACTGAGCCATGAATGCTTCAGTTGACACCCACTTTGGAAGGATAGTGTGACCTTTCCGTATTAGCACAGCTACATCTGTTCGCTGCTCCCCAGATGCATTTTGACAGTGATACCTTCTTGAGCTGAGGGGGAAGGTTGTTCATGGACGTCACAGTTATACTGTGTGGCCAGGAGTCTCACAGAGAATGAGCTTTCCCCTGTGCATGGTCTCTCATCACCCTACCCTGACTGGAGAAGTTTCAGGGGCATTAATTAATAAGGTTTTCCTTCTGATCCAGGGTTGGGTGACAGCAGTTTCATGTGAACTGGATAGAACTGGTCCTACTGACAGAGAGTCAGAGCAGAGAAGCTGAAGAGCAGCCTGATGGATATTCATGAGAGCAAATTCCCTGAGGGCAAAGAGAGAAACATTTGGAGAAAAATTTGAGAAATTTGGGTAGGATGCGGGGGAAGAGAGAAAGAAAGATCAGCTATGTCACAGCTGAGAAGATATTTCTGTCTATTTAGTGATTTGTACGACCATTTTTGCCACCAAGCCAGAGTACCAGGCTAGGCTAAAGACAGACTTATGGTGTGTGTGGTCACACTGTACATAGCTGATACCTTTCTCAGCCACTCGAGGCTGGTTTATTTTTCACATCTAACCTGTTTTAACCTTTTGGTGAAAATTAGAAAATGTACTCAAGCCCTTTGTGCGTTTGTTTCTGTTGTCTTGATCTTTCTTTCACCTCCCTGGATCAGTGAGTTAAGAAGCTATGTTTATTTTTCTTCAGGACTGAACACAAAGAGTTTCTTATCATCAGCTTGTACTTATAACTACTCCATTCTTAGTAGAACCCAGCAACAAGCTTTCAAGTTAATTTGAGAGACCCTCTAAAATGTGCCAGGTCCATCTTCTTATGATATCTTTTCCAGGGAGAGTGCAACTGATGGGCTGAGATCTTTCCCTTCTGTGCTGGATGTCTAATGGCTGCATTTAATGCCCATCTTAGTGTTTTTTATTGAACTCTTTTACATCTTTTTATTTGTCTAATGCTAGGAGCTGCAAAACAAAGGTCTGTGATGATGTGGGTCTCTGTCTCGGGAAACCTCACTACATTTCAGATAGTGCAAAGAAAAGGGAGAAAGCCATCCTCCTACAAGTACGCTGAGACAGGACACGGTGAATTTCTGTGCACTGGTGACTTCTATCCTACATCAGTGGCCTACCTCAGAATGGAAAAATCAAAGTTATGCCACATTCTACCTCAACTATAGGATTCACATTTAAAAATAAATAATGCCCTTGGGCCAAGTAACAGCTGTTGCAGTCCTTTCCGGCACAGCTCATTGATCTTGTCCTCTCATTTGACATATCCTGCTACTCTCATGGTGCTGTAGTTAGCATTAAATCGCAGAGAGATCATGTAGTGACCTAACTGAAACTGAGACCTAGTTGGGGTACACTTTGCACCACCATTTCATCACACACTGGACAAAGACCTGAGCACAAGGTCTTCATTAGGCTGTGCTCTCTCTTTTTATTTCTTACAGAGGTTTTTTGCTTATTTTATGTTAGTCTGATCATGTTCATTTTAAGGAATTGCTTTCAACTTTTTTTTTAATAGCAGGTGCTGTTTTATCATGAAATGACGATGAGCTTAATGCATGTGTTAAAAGCACAGTATTCCACAAAAGCCGTGTTATAGAAATCAAGTATCTTTTAGGAATTCCTAAATGAAAAGCTTCCAAGTTTAGTGCATGATCTAGCTGCACTCACATTTCTCACAATCGTTCCTCTCTTTTCTTTATATTGACAAGTACATGAAGAGCAAAAATGAACTCTGCAGCCAGCTGTTCTTCCTAAATATGTCTTCTCTTTCTAGCTTGGGTAAAAGACAAATTGCAGTTTGAGACTTCATTTCTGCAGCAAATCAGGCCTGTTTTCAGAAGGCTGCTTCTTCAGTCACAGTATTTCAAGAAGGGAAGCTGGGGTGTGTTCCTGCCCCAAGCTGATTATACCATGTTTGCAGAGACTTTAGTCATAGGGGGACAAAAATATTTAAGAACAAAAGAACACAGTTTGGGATCTTTGCTTTCATTCCTTCTACTCCTGATTAAATTTTCAAAGCCTTTCCAACATTTAAACAAAGCATTATGTGAGAGCTTTTTGGAAATAATATGGGGTCTTAGATTATCATTCTCAGAATAATTTCCACTTTGTTTCAAAACAATCTCTCCTGTAGCTAGAAATTTATTTTGTAACATATTTTGTAGTCCTTCAATTGTTTCATCCTTTTCTTAAAAAATTTGTTTGTTTTTATTTCTGTAGTCTTACCAGGAACAAGAAAAAAACATTTACCTTGCCAACACACCGTTCTTTTTGTTTGATTATGTCATAGAACAGATACTGCTGAATGCCTATATGGCACCAAGTAGTAAAATCACATTTACATCACAAAAGAAAAGGATATTTGAGCTTACTAGTAGGCCTTTGTAAATTGATACTCAGGAGAAAGTTGATTCCTTATAATTCTAAGCTTTGGGTGACGTTAACTGATATTGGTCACTGGGATTTCCATTAATTTTTCTGAGATTGTTTGACTAGTATGATATTCAAATGTCCATGTTTTCAGGTGTTTTAGTCATTCAGAGAAGCAGCAGTGCCCTGGGATGAGATAAAAAATGAACTAAGAATAAAATCATAACAAACATTTTTTTGAAATTGATACTTCTAACCACGATTAAAAATTGATAAAAATGAAATATAAACTGTATAACAGTAAGTGCATTTTAATATTGATATCCAGTAAATCCTGGCATCTCACAGGGGAAAGGAATGGCAGTACCAGCCCCTTTGATGTAAACGTGTATTAAAATATTTTCATCTATTTGAGGGGAAAAAAATGAGGAAGGAAGCATAACCTTGCAAATAATGTTTTGGTCTTAAAGACAAAGTAGGCCTGCAAGAAACAGTCTGTGCAAGACTCATTAAGGTTTGCAAAAGCCCACAGTTGACTCCAAAGAAAAAGGGAAAACAACTTTCAATTTGCTTAATTTTAGAAAGGTTTTCCCCTTTTGCACATTACACATTAGGTCACTTCTAAAATGGAAATGGTAATTTGAAATTAAATGCTTGGATAATTATGTTTCTACTTCAGATGCAATAAATGTTTTTGGAAAAGTGAAATGAGTCCAACTGAAACAAAGGATCTTCTTCCTGTTTAACTAAAAAATGGCAAGTCAGCTCAGAAAATGTATTTTTAATTCTTTTTGTTCCCTTTTTATTCAATTTTTCAAATAATTAAACATACGTGTACAATGTGTACATGTGTACATATGGTTAGACGCATTCTTGGCCATAGGCATAAACTTTGCTTTTCACTTCTGCCTTTGTAACGGGAGATAATGGTAACATACGTCAGACACCTGACTTAAGCCTAACAGTAGTGATGTTTATGAAGTGTTTATAGACTAGTGAAGATGAAGGATACACTCAGGGGAGTACCTGTGTTGACAAAAGGAGACACACAACTTAATGAGAGCTGGTGAAGAACTTCCAGTCAGCCTGGGATCTGGACAAGCTCGAGAAGTGGGCCCACGGGAATCTCATGAGGTTTAACAGGATCAAGTGCAAGGTGCTGCGCCTGGATTGGACCAACCCCCAGTATCAATCCAGGCTGGGGGATGGACAGATCAAAGGCAGCCCTGATGAGAAGGACTTGGGGGTGCTGGTGGATAAGAGGCTGGACATGATCCAACCATGTTCACTCACAGCCCAGAAAGTCAGACATGTCCTGGGCTGCATCCTGCCCCTCTGGTCCCCTCTGCTGAGACCCCACTTAGAGTGCTGCATCCAGCTCTAGTGTCCCCAGCACTGGAAGGACATGGACCTGTTGGAGAGCCTCCACAGGAAGGCCATTGAGTTGATCAGAGGATGGTTCACCTCTCCTATGAGGAAAGGCTGAGAGAACTGGAATTGTTCAGCCTGGAAAAGAGAGGGTTTCATGATGACATGGCGATGGTCTTTCAATACCTGAAAGGAATCTACAAGAAAGATGGAGAGGGACATTTTACAAGGCCATGTAGTGACAGGACAAGGGGGAATGGCTTCAAATTGACAGGGAGCAGGTTTAGATTAGATATTAGGAAAAAATTCTTCCCTGTGAGCATGAAGAGTCAGCAGAACAGATTGCCCAGAGGAGTAGTGGATGCCCCATCCCTGGAAGTGTTCAAGACCAGTTTGGATGGGGCTTTGAACAACCTGGTCTAGTGGAACTGTCTCTGTCCATGGCAGGGGTCTTGGAACTAGGTAATTTCTAAGGTCCCTTCCAACCCAAACCATTCCATGGTTCTACAAACTTTTTTCATGAGGGAATAGGTTTTGTCCAAATTATCTTCCTGAGTATGTTGTGGGAGGAGGTGTCTGTATTATTCAACAATATCTTTGTTTGTTCTGTCTTTTAAAATATATTTGGTTGGAACGTTGATGAATTTTGTTCTTAAATTTCTTTTCTTTCAAGAAATTGAACTTTATATCATGTTTAAAGCTTTATTGTGGCATTTTTTGCTATTTTTACAGAAAATAACTTCTTATTTTTTCTGGAAAGCAGATATTCTTCAAATTATAATGAGGCAGTCTAACCCAAAGAAGTCAAAATTTTCTCTCAGTTTCTGGTAAAATTATGCTTTCTTAACATTTTTAGGATTGCTGATAGCCATACAGCAATAGCACCACTTCTCTTTGTAGAATTTTTTTCTCTTCTTCTCTCTCATTTTTTTGTTTTCTTGCCCTGGTAGGTCTGTTCTTTGTGGATGGTTATGTATTGGAGTCCAGGGCGTGCCCCTGGCAGCCCTGGCAGGTCAGGGAGCCCCTGAGCCCCTGCAAGGGGGTCCCAGACCCTGGCCAGAAGCCAAGAATGAAAGAGTTTTTGATCTTAGTCCATGGGAAAAATTACCAACACTGCAAGAAACATTGCAAAACATTAGAGTTTAAAATAAGTAGTGGTTTAGTGTGTTGCAAGGTAAAAAAAGTAGATTTTAGGATTTTTAGAGTAAAGATAAAACACTTAAGATGGAGGATTTTGGGTGTTACCCTGTTCTTCTTCTTCTTCTTCTCCTCCATCTTCTCTGGTGATGGTGGCACAAAATGATTGGTAGAATGAAAAAGAGGTAGAAATTATGTGTCTAGAATAGGTGCAAACTAATTGGTATAAAATGGTAAATAATAAATACGTTGTAAAGAATGGTTGGATCATGGAAAGGGTACAAAAGGGATGGGACAGCCCAGGACTGGGCAGTTCCCGCTCGGACACGGCTGGCATCAGACTCACGGCCGGAGCTGAGAGCTAGCTAGAGATAAGAAGAAATAAACAACTTGGAACAACATCTGCAGGCGTTTTCTCATCTGTTCGGGCTCAAAGGTAAAGCTTCACAGAGGCCAAAAAGATAAAGGACTTGTGTGGAGTCCTAACTCCCACAGTTATGCACAAGGGGAACAGATAGTTCAATGGCTTCTCCAAATAAAACAGGCTGTAAAAATGCTGAACTTACTGTAAGGTTCACAGACAGGTACTGTGAAGGTAAAATGGCAAGGAAGATGTGGTATTTGAGTGGGAGGCTTGTACCAAGGCAAAGCAGACCATCTCAATTCTGAATCAACTTCTGAAATATTATCTGTACAGAAGCACCGGGGGGTGAGAGGGGATACAAGTGATCATCAATGAGTTACGAAGGGGTTTACTGTCAATGCTCTGTGATAGCTGAAAAGTAAAAGAAGCAGCTGAGAAATGTAAGAAAGTTTCCTGTGGTAGAAGAGCCACCTGCAGCAGCTCGATGCCCTTCATATGGGAAATTCTGTTGGCTGGCCCGTGGTTCATATTCTGTAAAATATGAAAAATTCTTATCTGTAAAAGTGAACTTGCAACTGCTCCACTTTCAAATGTCTTTGGGACTATCATTAATGTGTGATTTATCACTCTCAGCCCTAGAAAAGGGGAATGAGGGGTTCCTGATAGTTTATATCAAAATCTTCCTAGAGTGCAGAGCTTTTGGAGACTCTATGTTGGCATGCTGACACTGCAGTAAACATATCTTCCACTCAGGACTCTGAACATATAGTAATGAATTGACCCTTGGTGCTTTCCATGTAAATTGGGGTAGCGTCACTATTCCATGAGAAAATTGGCACGTGGGTTTTGGTTTAACTGGTCTGTGATCATGTGCAGTGTCTACAGCAGTTTTTGGTTAGGTAGGCCATCAAACTGTGTTTCGTCATCCTACTGAGGCTGAGGCAATGGTGAGGTAGTGCTAAACCAGAGGAATGGAAAACAGATCAAATCCCAGGGCTGTGCAGCAACAAAGCAAGCTGTGCCTACACGAGTAAGCCCACTGGAGAACATAATTTAGGCACTTCATTTCAGCAAGACTATTAATTAAACATATGTATAATGTGTACGTGTGTACATATGGTTGGATGCATATTAGATGCATCTAATATAAAAAATTGTAGTCCTCAAATATAGTACTCAAATAGCAAGCCTTAACTAAAGTAGGAGACACTGAACCCTTTCATACAATTTTTACATGCTTTAACAGAGTTGAAGAAAATAGTCATCACATGCATTAGCTTCCTGCTTATTTTTGCTGTGTTTATTTAATAGTCATTTGGGAGGGATACAGATATACCAGCAACTGGAATTAAAAAAAAAAAAAAAAAAGAGAGCAGAAATAGGTAAACTAAGCTTTCTATCTTCCTCGGGATTCTTGAAATCATCCAAGCATATGTCCAGGCAAACCCACTCTTCTTCGTGTATATTTTACTTATTATCATGAATTGGCATACTGAATTACTGATGAAATACACACTAGGAGAAATTCAAATGATATAATTATTTTACTTCAGTGATCAATTGAAACCTTATCCATATTACATATACAACATTTCTGCTTTTATTATGCTACAGCTAAGATTTATTTGGCCTCTTAATTTTTAAGGCTCCTTATTTCAGTTGAAGTTCTGGAGGAAGTAATTTATGTCAGCTCATGGCTGGCTTATTCCTTTAGCTTTCAGATGAAGAGCCCGATAATTTCTCACCTCTCTGTCCTCATTGTGCAGGTAACATAACCTCAGCCTCTGGTAGTGAAAATGGTCAATCTAGCAAAATCAGAATGCTCAGATGAGCTAAGATCATTGATCTAGTAATTAACAGAGGAAGAATGAAAACTGCTCATAAATGGGTCATATAAGAAAAAAAAAAGTAGAATTTATACTTGACAAGATTTATAGTAAGTTATGTAAACTCAGAAAAAAGAAATCTTAAATCTCTTGATCGAAGTTTTTCTTATCACTTTTACCGGACAGCCTTTAAAGCCTACACTGACAAACAAACAAAAAAAATGCCAGCAAACCCAATAAAGTTCTGCACTGCAGCTGTTGATCACCCGTTTTCCATTTGGGGCAGTTTGTCTGAATTGCAACTAGTCCCTCCTAATACAGACTACGGTCCAGTCTCAGCTGTCCAAACCTCAGTTACCCAAAACAGGATGATGGTCCTCCTCCGTGACTGTTAGTTGCACTGATAATTCCCATAATTACTTGGACATGCTTTATCTCCCACGACATTCAGTTGAATGAAGACAAACTGCCTGTGAAAACCTTCATTTTAATGTCCCACTTTAATTCCCCCCATAATACAGTCAGCAGCAGCATGTTTACTTGTTCTTCTTGATGTGAAAGCTTCTATTATATGACTACAGCAGAGACAAAAACAACAATAAATATTCAAAAACCACCAGTGTGATTAGCACACATAATCCATAAGAGAAGTAAGAAGAGCAGTAGTTATTAAATATAGATGGTTTACTCACTGTCATCAATAAACAAGTGATTTGTGATTTCCTGAGAAATTTTAGGTGATGATTCATTCATGATTTTATTTATTTTACTGTATAATGAAGCAGAAAAGCAAAGGAAAAGATTTTAGCTGATGCCGCAAACATCTCCTTATTTGGTGAGATGTCTTCCTGTACTTTTTAGCTTGAGAAATTAAAGTTTAGGGGTCTAGTCCCCGAAAGGCTACTGGGCATCCCTGGAAAGTGCTGTGTGAGCTTTTCTGTTTGGCACAAAGTGGTAGTGCTCTGTAGGTACAGCAGATGGTTATCTAGTGACAGTAAACTGGCCATGCCTGTAGTGATAAACAGATACTAACAGAGATCCACCAGTACAATTGGCTGTCTACAACAACCCACTTGGGTGCAGCTTCAGCTGTTAGGAGGCTCCAGAGCTCTAATCAATGATGTTGCACAGTTCTGGTCCTGGAAGAGGAACTGAAAAAAATGCAGAGAAGGGCAGGATACATATATGGATGGATGGATGGATGGATGGATGGATGGATGGATGGATGGATGGACGGACGGATGGACAGACAGATAAGATTTTAAACAAAAAATGATTGATGACTGCAGCATGGAAGGAGTTAATCCAGCTTGATATGATAAAGATATCTAAGGCCATGAAAAATATTTTTGTTCCTTGTCTCTTCCAGTACAAGTCTTAGAGGACAACAAACTAAACTGGCAAGTGACTGGTCCAGAATAAAAAACAATGAAGCATTTCTTATTTTAGGATAATGAAAAGCTGTGAAACCTTTTCTGCAGGATTCAGGGATTTCTAATTGTTTGCTTTGGTTTATAGACCATTTGGAGATGCAAACAAGTGAAAAACGTGGTGGCTTTTTACATACAAAGACATTATCTTCAGCTAACAATGTTAGCTGGACCATAAGCAGCTAAGAAGCTGAGAGAGAGTGTATTCTGGGAAATTATCACCAAAAGCTTACATTGCTTTTGAGTTTTTTGATTGTTCTCCCTATTAACTACTAGCAGAGACAAGATAGTGGGCTGGATATACCATAGATGTGATACAATTCATATTTGTTCTGACTGATTTGATTCAGGATACTGATTCCTACGGTCCTCACGGCACAGAAGGATGGCTGAGTCCACAGCTGTATTTCAGCAGGGTGCAAAGAGGTGCAAATTACTCAGTGCTTGCACACTGGGCAGAAGCAGTGATCTTCTACCTGGATAGGGAGATAAAGCTTCACTGCTGAAGAGACTAGGTTATTAGCACTCCGGATTCTGAAACGATGCTGATATAATCATGGTCTCTGGCTCAAATAATTCAGAAAGCTTTTATAGTGTTTCACTCCTAGTTAGGTGAAAATTGTTCTCTCTGCACTTTGGGCTTCTTCAATAGTTGCAGTGGCTGGCTGTGTTGGTGTGAGCATGAGGAAGCTGCTGCTGAGCTCTAGCAGCTGGAAGAGGTAGGCATTCATCTACTTATTAAAAGAAAAGGTTTAAATCACATTATGGGTCTCTTAAGCTGGAAAGAGGAGGAGTATTCTTCTTTCTCTCTTGTGAAACTGTTCTTCTAGAAGTTTAATAATGGTAACATCTGAGTGTACAGACAGGAGTTCTCTTGGAAGGCTGTAGTTTCTGACTGTGCAGGAGTCTGAGCTCTTGCATATAGTGCTCAACCCCTGTAACAAGTCAGAAGGTGTGGCAAATAGGGGAAACTCAAGTAAACATCTGATCAATAAAGAGATACGGTTTCTATAACTTTTGTTGATTTAATTCAGGATTTTTGGTGTGCATTTAGTATCTGTCTGACCTGAGTTTTATATGGGCTGAATTATTCACTGGCACCTGCCTTGCATGACCAAGGAAGTTTTTGCTTATGCCGGCGGAGGATCCTTCAGAGGAAAGTTTTCAGACAGACAAGAAGAGAGGGAAGGCTCTAAACCAAGACAGAAAAGGGTAGGGGAGACTAAAGAGTAAGCAAAAAGATAACTGTTGTCAGAAGAGTTCATTTCTTTCTAGGCTGGTGTGTCTTGTTTTGTTAAATTTCTTGAGTGATAAACCATAAATAGACTTCTCAAGATTCAGCACGTAAGAACATCAGAAGCCTGGTATAGGCATACAGGAGAAATATATTAAATGTACTATAAATTATATATTGTGTCTTTATTTCCAGTAACTTATTGAAGTAATTTATCTTAGGCTGAATTTTTAAAACCTTTATTCAGGTGTTGCCAAGGTACTCTGAAAACCTAAGGTAATCCTGAGTTATTTTATGAAATAGCTGGATCCCAGGAGGGAATTGTTTAGCCAAAATTCTCCAGTCTGTTCAGTGTGTTTTGAATAATAAATAAATGAATTTAAGTTGTGAGACTCCCTGCTTGGATAGACTCATAGACATTGACCATTGCATTTTGATCTGCAATATAAGAAAGTCTGACTGCATTTTCTTTCTTCCTTGGATCACCCCATTCAATTCTACCCTATACCCAACTTTCTCTCTCTTTTTTCTTTTCTTTTCTTTTCCTTTTTTTTTTTTTTAATGACCAGAATATCTAGATTTGTGTAATGTGGTAGAATTAAATGAAACTTGCCTCCAAGAGAAAACTGCACTCATTCTTTTTCTAATACAACCATTTACAGACGTGCTAATGTGTCCTAGGAAACATGAAGGCACAGTACTGTTTTTAGAAATTGTTCAACAGAGTTATCAGATTTTTTTCCCCTTTTTTTTTTTTCCTTTTTCTTTCCTGCTCAATATTTCAGGAACTATCTTTAGGCTGAACAGAAAGAAAAGATTTATTGACAGCAAGATTCATTAGACTGTGAAACAGTCTCCTAAGGAAAGTTGATAGAAACTTTGAGATATTAAAAGTAGCTTATTGGGTGCAGGGCAACTCAAACCTTTTAATGTACTGCATGAGATAAGAAATGTGTTAGAAGAGAGAGGATGGACTAACTGGCTTGATAAGGCTATCTTTTGATGTGTAGCTTCTATAGATATTTGCACAGACACACTAGCATTGCTAATTAACTGCTCATCTGCTTCATGTACTTACGGCTTACCAGCTATAGTCAAATCCCATCTGTCACTTGAGGACAATTAAGTGGGCTGAGAAGCAACATTTTATGACTGCACCTGGCCAGGTGGGGATATTCCAGATGGACAGCATGGGAAGCAGGAGACACCTAGAAGAGGAAGGGGAGGAGGCTGTCTCTTCAATAGGCAGTTGCAAGTTGTTGTAAACCTGTTCATATAAAGCAAAAAAAAACTGTTCTGGAGTGGCACTGATAGGAGCACACAAAACTCATACATGTGCTTCTAGTATCAGTTCAAGAGCTGTGTGGTTTTCTTCAGACTGCTAAGGTCCCTGTCCTCAATTTTGTATGAGTTTTGACAGTGTAGACCGCAGAAAACTGCAAGAGATGACCAAAACCCAATAAATGGCATGAACAATATTGGAGATGAGGAAGAGACAATATAACCCATGTTATCAGGTGAAACCCCAAACCTGGAACAGGATTAGGGTTAGTGGTGCTACAGCATAGTTATGTGACACTGTATCTTGGTTCTGCTTGGCACATGCTCCTGGGGAGTGCACAACTGCCTTATTAAATAACCAGGACCAAATTTTCATAGTGTTTCCCTGGCTCTCACTTTGTGCATTTTCATTCAGGCTGCTCTTGCTGTCTGCTGCCTGTGGCTTGCAATGTGGCCCTTTCATTTGAGTAAGAAAATATGTGACGAATAATTATGTTTGTCCCTAAATATAATGTTTTCTCAAAACTCTTCAAGCGGTGTCAGTGGCCCTTTAGAGGACATTTTCAAAGCTTACAGCAGTATGTTCGGGTAATGAGGTAATGATAGTGCCTCAATTAAATGCTGCAAGTGAGGACGAAGCCTTAAACTGCCATTCAGCTTTAGAATTACTGCTGTAATTTTAAAAGTATCTGCCCTCCTTTCTCTTTAAGCAAAATCATCCACCCCATTTGTCATGATAATGACATCCATGGCCAAGCAGGGCCTCTCCTTCCAGTGATAGCTTCCTTCAGAGGGATGCCATTAACAGCCTCATTTTGTATCACTTGAATCCATATAGTTTAATTTATCTCATTTCTATTTTTTTTTGGCTGCTATTTACCATATCTGTCCATTATGCATGACCAGGAGACTGAAAGAAGGGCAACTGATATCTATATCTATATCTATATATATGTAGAGATTTGCTGTAACTTTTTGTGGTAGTAGATTTTGGAAATCCTGGCATGGTGATAAGTTGCAGTGGGGTCTGTGGTCCTTCCTGGCAGGGCTGCACTTGGGCCAGAAAGACACATCAGCAAAGCTCTGTGGCAGATGGATCCTGCTTCCCGTCTGTGGGAGAACAAACAAATGTCTGAATTCTCTGCTCTTGCTTGCGCATCTCACATGGGGAAAGGTTTCAGGTAAAACCACCTCTCTTTTCTAGAGCTGAGCAGTCTGTTCTGTGGCTGTGAAGAAACAGTAGGTAATCTAAGTCTTGATCAACATAAGCACTCAGAAATCGTCACTCTGACCATCAGATGAGAGTTTAATGTGGCATAGTCTACCTTTTGTAGCACTGCCTGTTTTTAGGGTCCCTTCTTCAGTTTCTTAACTGTTGTGGACAATCTTTAATAAAAAATTCTTTCCTAACCAGATGATTGCAGAACCCCTGTGCTCCCACGTGTTCATCTGTCCATGGTCCCTGTGCAGCTGGATAAAGGGCTATTTGATATTATTTACTGTTTGTGCATTTCAAAATTAATTAAGAAAGTTTCTCAAAACAAAGTTGTGAAGGATTTTGTGGACTTGGTTGTTTGGTTTTTTTAACCTCTTGGTTTTTGTGAGGTGTTTTGTTGTTCTTTTTTTTTTTTTTCTCTATGCCATTTAAAATATACTTTTAAAATTTGTTGTTTAAGTATTGTGAGAGCCAGACTTCAGCATCAGTTTACTTGTTTGTTCAGGAAACCCATAACACGAAATGGATTCCTGCAGAGAGAGGGACTCATTTGCCTAACCCTGCTGATCAAGACAAGAAAGATGAAATAAAAGCCTGAAACATGACAGGTAGAAAAACAAATATTTTCATTCTTGCCTAAGCAAAAGAATTAGTGTAAGAAATATAGGAGAAAACTTTGAACAGATTTTTTTTTAAATTGGGCTCTTCTCAATTTAAAAGACATACCTGAACAGATTTTTCTCAACCACAAAAGTCATATCTTTCTAACCTGTACATCACTTTCCAAATTTAAAAATATTTTTTTCTTCTTCCATCCTCCCCTGCTAATTTGAGGCTCTAAGCTCTTTCATAGCCCTGCATGAGGAATGTCATATGTATTTTAATAATTTACTTTTAATTCTGTTCTCTCTCTAATACAGAGATTCTATCAAAACAAAAATCACAATTTTGATGCCTGTACCTGGCACAAGCACAGCCTGAGACAAAGTAGGGAATAAAAGGGAAGGATAATCAGTGTATATTGGAATACTGGATACCCAGTTTCAAATGACTGTGATTACACTTTTCTCCCCTGTTACTTTTCTCTCTAACATGACACCAAGAACATTTCCTTCAAAAAATACATTTTGCGCCTATCAGAGATAATAAGGTCAGATTTTTCAAATGTGCTCAGCATACTGAATGCAGATGCTGTGCTAAGTGCTCTGGTGTTTTGTCCGTTGTTTTTTGTTTGCTTTTTTTTTTTTTTTAATGATCCCACAATAGGATTTATGGGCATAAAACGACTACGAAACTTCAGCTGCTACGTAAATGCCTCAAGTCTGCAATAGCTGGTTCTTAACAACCTTTTGTCATTTTGGAAAAAGCACTTTGGCTGTGGGATTTTCAGTCATTCTCCCAAATGGCCAAATTCTGCTCTCACTGAAATCGGTGAAAATAATTTTATCTTAAATTGATGTTATCTGATGTGGATTTTTGGTCCTGCTTGTCTTCTTTCCCCTTTGTCCATAGCTATATGTTTAGGAATAAACTTCAACTGAGCTCACAGAACATCAGAACAGGTCCCAGCTCTTTGCTCCTGTGCTGTGGGTGGATCAGGCACATGTGATGCCCAGTGACTCACATCTGCCAACACATGTACTAACTGTGGCTTTTCCTTAAACCTAAACTAATATCTGGGGTTTAGAGGCCTGAATAGGGGTGTTCCATGTGCAATTCTTTAGGACTGGTGAGGAGAAATACACTTTTTGGTGCATCTGTGCTCAGCTATAGTAGATGAAGCACTTAGTAAGGTAGATATCAATGGTAAGCATGATGAATTATGTCTCAGAACTAAGTCTTTTCATTCATCCACAAAGGTCACCAGATGACAAGATAATATGTGAATGTCTAAATTACAGGCCTCAAAAATGAGATCAAAGCCACTGCTGACCATGGTTGTCATTGTGGGTGGAAAACACAGGGGTCATTACACGTGCAAAAGCTCTTCATCTCTATTTTAACTTTGCATCCTTACCTTATTTTTGCCCCACTGGTTTCACTTGGGGAAAAACAATTCCATATGAATTGCTTCTGAAACCTTTACCTACAGCTCAGACACGGTGTAGCTCTACACTATGGCCATTTCCATTTAAATTACTTGCTTTTTTCGTTGTGAAACCATTTGTCCCTGGGACTGTTTTAGTACCACAGAAATGGACCAGTGACTAACTGATTCACTAAGACATCACGTATTTCACATTGTATCCATCTGTGCTATGACGATACCCTTCTTTATTTGCTGGGGTTCCTTGAACTCTCTGGATGCTAATTTAGGAAATTATTTGCTTGGCTTTTTTTAAGCTTTTGTGTCTATCACTATTATTTATAGAGACAATGAGCAAAAGGAGATATTTGGATTTGGAGGTTTTTTCTCAATTTATGAACAGAGTTTTATTTTTAAAAGATGAACTTAGGATAAAAGAAACCAGCACATCACTGTTTTCTGGTACTGTTATGGTAAATGAATACAGAATTCCTTGACTTATCACAAGCTAATACAAATCTATGTTTTTTCTCCACCTCTTTTAACCTCCTATTCTCTTAGAGCATATGCTGAGGACATCACCCATAGCAAAGGATCAGTGTGAAGCATCTGTTGCAAATTATCCCACTGAGACTGATTGATTTTTCAATTTACCCATTTAACTCTCTTGGTTTAGATTTCAAGCTAGACCTCAACTGAATTTCAATAATGACACATGCCAGACTTACATGCTAGAGAGCTCCTGAAATTCAATAAATCCAGCGTTGGTAATTAATGGATATTTAGGCCCTTGTTGACCTTGCACCTTTTTAATAAACTTCTAGGAAACTAATAGGTTAAGATGTAAAGAAGCCTTCTAAAATGTCCCTTGTGGATTAAGCTTCCAGGGGTGGCAGACACTGAAGCTTCCAACCTTCCTGTGTCTGAAGGTATTTTGTTCTGGAGCTCCCTGTGCTTCTGACGTTTGCAGCAATCCTTCTAGGATTGTTTAAACAGGATTTATAGCCAAGCAGTAAACCAAACTAGCAGTAAAAATTCTTAAATTGTTGTGCTAGGCAGTCTTCTAAGCTGTACTGAAAAAGTAATCACTTTCACTTATGAGTCTTGATTTATTGTTTCTGAAAGAAACCCTGTACTCTGGTAGCATTTTAGTCAACTCCTTCTGTTGTGGCAATAACTTCATTTTACCTAGATGTCTTCCTCTATTTCTATCAGTATTTTCTGCTATTTGAAGGGAATTTCATTCAGTTCAACAAAGTTACCAAGATAAAGAAGTAGGAAATCCAGCTGTGACCATATCATTTGGAGGAAGGGATGAAGGCTTGTTGTAAGCCAACCAAGTCAATTGGATAGTTTTCCACGTATCAGTTGGACCACTGGATACTTGACTGGCAAGATAATTTTCAAGTTTGAAGTCTGCTTCTGTTCCTAATGGAAATGTGAAAAAGTAATTTCTCACCACTTCTGTGAAATGTTTGTAGAGGGACCCGAAAGGGAGATGCTAATGTGGGTAGCAAGAAGTCTAGCCATACAAAGCAGTTGCAGAAAATTTAAAGCATCAGAACCCTTGTTTTGTTTGGTTGGTTTTTGTTTCTTTTTGTTAGTTTGTTTTGTTTCTGTGCACAATGAAAATTTAGAAATGTGTAACTTTCTTTCACAGGCTATAGACTCTGTGTATGATTTTCTCTGCCCAAAAGAGACAAGGTGACCTGAGTGTAGAGCTTTCACTGCTATGTTACAAAACTACAAAGCTTGATGAATAGGAAACTGCAGTTTGTTTACAGAATTTTGGCACAGAAAGTCACCAAGGCTTTGAAACTGAGCCGAGATCCATAAACTGGATAACAGATCTGTGTAGCATTGTTGCAAACTGTAGTGCAAGAAATCAAGAGTCATGTTTTCCCTAAGATTACAGGTAATGTTTATGTTTCTGACTTACTCTTAAACAAGAAACCTGGAGTTACAAGTTAGTTCACAGTGAAAAGAAAACCTTATTACCTGGGGGACCCTTGAATCTGGGGAAGATTCGAGCCATGTTGCAGGTGAATACCCAATCCCAGCTGCTGGCTGCAGAGCCAGGGAAGCAGGGCTTTCCCAAAACACCAGGTCAGGAAAATAAGAGCTCTCACTTTGTAGGAGGTCTGTCTCCACGACCACAGGAGAGAAGGGAAGCAAGGTGAGCACACGGCCAGGGTTTCTCCCTCACTTCCCTCCTTGGGAACATGAACACAGAGGACCATTATAACCAGTAACTCACAGGGCAGGATACACCTAGGGAGATGCCGTCAGCAGTGCGGTGTGCTGCTGCCGCTCTTGCAATGGGTGCCTTGCTCTTTCAGTTGTCTGCAGTTTGTTGGGACCTGAGCCTTCCTTGATGCACTGTATTCCAGCAGGTGCTTTTGTTTCCTGCAGCACGTGTTTCCTTTACATTGTTTTATGCTGCCCTGCCTATACCATGGTAAGCAAAGAGTAAATCCTTTTTAAGTGACTACATGACAAGCACAAGATGGATACAAGAGACACTGTCTGTTCTATTCTTGTGGCTGAGAAGGGATCTAAGCTCTGTACAATGTGCTGCAAAAGATTTCATACAGTCGTTGGAGTTGCATGATTTGTAACCAGAAATAACTGTGACAAAGACAGTTAAAATCTGCATCTGTTTTTGTCACCTGGATTCATGTTTTCTGATGAAGACCAGGGAGAAAAAAAGAGTCAGTCTTTTTGCAAAAGGGCTGTATTTATGCTTTTACAGTATTTATCTATAAACAGAGACCTTCATTTGAATTGGGGAGTTGTGATAAAGCAACAGACTTGCAGTGAAATGCCTTTCGTTATGGTGGTGGCTTTTTGGAGGGATTTTTTTTGGTTTTTTTTTTTTTTTGTTTGTTTGTTTGTTTTTTTTGTTTTTTTTCCTAAGAAATGGATTGCAGTGGACGCACTGTAGTTTTAGAATTGTCTCTATAAAAATACCTTAAGTCAGTAATTTTTTTTTTTTTTTTTTTTGAAAACTACTTAATGTGAAGAAACAAACATAATTCACAGCCATGACCATTTAAAATAATAAGCACTCCCTGGGACATAAGTCCTTCTCAGTGCATTGCACTTTCCCATTAGCAACAGTATAAAAAAGGTGCTACTACAAGTACTCAGACCTTTGTTTAACATGCACATAGCACTGTTTTGGGAAGCTTAGCACTGCAGATCTAGAATAGAAATTGTTCCTCCAGTTTCTTCTTTGAGGAAGATAATTCATTCTCTCCTAATTTGGTAATGATGCATTTGTTTTTAGCTTGGTAAATCATGTAACAGATTGGTTTCATTTCACAAAGGTACAGGTAAAGAAGTACAGGCTTAGAGGACAGATAAAATGTCTTAAGTCTCCTGTTAAACCTCATTCAAGTAAACCTAAACCTTCAATTATGGCTCAACAATGGTTGAATAAGTCTTTCCTTCCCCCAAGTCCCAGCAGGTATCCTACTTGCTGACAGCAATTCCCGAATCTCACTAGAGCAGATAATTTGAGCTAAATCATACATTGTCCCCTCATCTTGCCTTCAAAAGGCGAGGAGGTGATAAGTGTTTTCTGAGGTGTTTCTGATATATGTGCTTCCCTGAGGTTGTGAACACTGATTACAGAAGCGAGTCAGAGTCCATGGTAAAGGAGTTTTCTGCTAGATAAACCTCTACAGTGTGATTTCACTGCAGGTCAAAGAGTGACGTCTGTCAGAAAGGAGAAACTGTATTAACTTTAAAGGGGGCCCTCAGAGGTAAGGGGCAGGGCAAAAGGCAGCAGTACTATTACTGAGCGAGATAGCTTCTTGCCCTGCAGAGCAATTTTGCGGTTTCAGAAATCTTCTTCTTGCTCCCATGAGCAGAGGTTAGATAACCAGACTTGGGCGTTCAGTTGGAATGTTATAGACCACCTTCAAAGCCTTGTTCCCCTTGATGCAGAGCAGGAACATGGACTCCTGTTTCCCACCTTCAGGCAAGTCACTGTACATCTCCTGGCTGCTCTGAAGTTTGCTTGTTTTTACTGCACACGCACCATCAAAAATGGGCGGATGTCCAGGCTGGTGAGAGCAAGTGAGTCAGCATAACCAGCAAGAGCTGCTTGCCTAGTAACGTGTCTGAGCCAGGAAGAGCAGAGACCAGGCCTCCTGCCTTGGGTAAATGACAGTCTGAACTGGCAGGTAACTAAAGGGCTCTGGATTGCAGTTTTTCCCCCTCTCTGTGGCTTTCAACAGAATAAGTGGAGAGATTTGCTGCTCTGTTTTATGACTAGCCTCCCCCCAAAGGAACAAACAGCCTGTCCAGCTGTGGAGAGAAATTTACCTTATCTGGATAGCATGGAATTGGCTGGAAGCCCTAACATTGAAATGTTAGGGAAGGTTTCAGTATGTTCTACTTGAAGTGACACCTGTTCCTTTAAAAACTGGCATGTTTGCAAAGACATTGAAACCCATACATTATGAAGAAAAAAAAATTGTATTGCTTTTAATGAAATATTCAAGGCTGCCTTCTTTTTTTTCTTTTTGTTGAAATCCCTGCCCCCAAAAAACCTATTTCAGCTTGAAAAATCTCATTCCAAATGAGAAATACTTTGGGAGGAACAAAACTAACTAGCTAGAACCTATTATCTACACATCTGTAGCTGTGTAATCACACTTCAGATGATTGATTGTCACATCCATGTCTCTATAGGAAGATCAAGTCTTTTCTTTCCATAACTAAAACTGAAACTAATGTTATCAAAAGTCCCGTACTTGACAAATCTGGAGTCTAATGTTCTCTTGCAGAAGAGCAGTGACAAGATCTAAAGTGATATGTCCTTAAAAAAGGGAAGTGTTTATCTGGGAGTAATAACCATATCAATGTGGCTTTCTGTTGCATTGCTGTACTACTTAGAACAAACAAAGTCTTGTGGCATAAAGTTTTGTTCACCATGAACAGTATTAATTAATTTTGGAACCTTCTTCATGGGTACTGTTTCTTTAACATTAGAAGCTTTTTCCAGGCTTATTTGGGTTTGTTTAGCTAACTCATAAGACAGTATGAAATTTCTACACTCACATCTCCTGTCTGGCAAGCAGAGGGAGATGGATAAGGAAATGTATTGGAATTTTTTTTTTTCTAAGCCCAAAGCACACAATATAGCCTAATTAGCCTGAAGATGTATGCATGTTTGTGGAAATGAAGGTATGAATTGGGGGTAATCAGTTTTGACTACTTAGATCATCTCTAGGTGGAGAGGGAGAAAGAAGAAGAAAAGAAATCTAAACAAAAAAAAACCCCACAAAAATATTACCTTATTCTGCTCCTATCTTGGAAAACCATTTTGCTACTAAGTAAAGCAAATGCTGCACAAACTTCTAACTACTAGGGCTTTTATTGTTATTTTGACAGATGGATGTGCTTGTTTTTAATGGTCCTGTTTTGCCTTGATTATCTGAATCGTGTCACTTCTGACTGAGCACAAGGAGTTTGTTGGCAGATTTCAATGCGGACTACCTGTCGGTAGGAATATGCTTACAAACACTAATGCTGCAGCTGGAGTTAGCATATTTTTTATGACTTGTCTGAAGCATAGAACTGCTTTCTGGGCCCTGTGAACTTACTAGTTTCTACAGGAAGTATCTTAGCAAGACAGGAGCTCCTTGCTCCTGGCATCCTCCTAGGGACACACAGTGTGAGGCCATACGATGGTTGAGTGCCAGCCTTGATCATTAGTGGGTCCCTCCTACTTATCACTGCCACCTGCTTAGCCATAAGTTAATTTGCTTGTTGTTTTGCAAAGAGCTGAGACTAACCCCAGGTTTCTGGACATTGTTCCTCTGCTTAGTAATGTGGTACCTTTTTATGCCCACATGCTATTATTTTGTGCTGCAGGTTTTGGTGGTGCTAGCCAGCAAAATTCTCAAGGCTGACATTAGGCTCAGGCAAAGTGGGTGTTTGCCAGCAAAGCAACTGGGGGGCAAAAGATCAGCTTGTGATTCTCTGTGATGTTTTGACTGTGCTTAGGAGCCTGGAAAACTGAGCCTCAGAAAGGGCTTGTGCTAGAGAATTACAGCCACCATCCTTCTCCCTTGCAAACAGCAAATTTCATCTCTCCCCTTTTTCTGTCTGTTATCTTTATCATGTTTCTTTCCATAGCTGGAGTTATGTATCCCTGTTACAGGCTTAAGTTTTCATCCTTGTAAAAGTGAAATTCTCACTGCATTTCTCAAAAGCTTTGAGGTGGCCTCATCTGTCACTGTATATCTGGATTCCTCTACCCCACTTACATAGCTCTGCAGTTTCTGAGAGTTATGGGTGCACTGTAGCAAATGATTTGCTTTCCTACATCCCTTCACAGAAGAATCCCTTCACAGGTTTTTTCCTCATGTAGCACTGAGCCCCTGTGAAAGCATCGATATTTCCATGTTCCCATAACATCCAAGGACTGATGGTGTCTTTACCTTGCTCTACCTCACCTTTCTTCTCTCTGTGCCCTTTCTGAATGGGCAGCACAGGAAGCTCTTCAAATGGGGAAGACATGGGTTTTGCACATACTGTGTGAACACCGCCAATTGCACACACAGTGGAGTTTTTCATCCAGAAAGAATGAGGGAGGACCTACCACTGTGTTAAATGGAGCACAGAAATAGACACGGGTGACTCCATAATACAACTCCCCCTCTGCAGGAGCACAGCATGCCTGAGGAGCATGAAGGGAATGATGACAGCAGGCAAGTCCCTGCACAGGGACTGTCTGGATTTTGCAGTGGTGTGGGAGCACCTCCATTCTGGAGCAGACAGTTTCACAGTGTCCAAACAGCAGTAGACCAATCAGAGGATGTGCCAGTCTCATGGAAAACTTGGGAAAGGTTTGGCCAGCTTTCAGCATGTAATGCTGTGGCTCTTAACAGAGAGCTGTAAGTGACACACGTGATTGTTTTGTTGGTTCTCTCTCTGCTGCCAAAGAAAGTGGCATGGATCCTGTGGGTGACGTGCAGCTGCTGAGCCAGCCAGCTCTCAGGCCAGCCTGGCTGCCTGCCACCCACGTGCTGGCTGAGCCCCGGCTGCTGAGGATGGATTTCAGTGGGTGGTTTTCCTTCTCGTTGCGGAGTATGTTAGTTTTGCATCCTGCCATGCCTCTGACTGGTATCTTTTCTGTGACATTATGGTGGGGGAATCTCTTCAAAATAGCTCCATGTGGATGTTTCCGGGCAAAAAGTCTCCTGCTTTTAAATGCTGTTAATATACTTGAAATGAGTTGTACAGTGCATGACCATTAGCATTTGTTAAAGGAGTGGGATGTGCTAGGTCCCAAACAAGCAGATTTCTGCCTCATGCAGTCTTTCCCCACACCTGCTTGACGGGCATTTCTCCAGACAGCTCAGCATGAGGGCAGAGGTCAAAACGGCTTTCCTTAGGTATTCTCTGAAGCTAGGCCTGTGGTCTCCAACATTGTATACTTTGGGTATTTCATTTAGAGCAATTTCAATGCCCCACTTTTATTTATTTATCATCTTTTTTAATTTTTTTTTTTAACTCCTGAGTTTGGTGTTGGTGGAATATTATTTCTTTTTTCACTCCTGGCAAAAAACCTGAAGTAAATTGCAGAGAGGCAAGTCCCAGGAGCATGATAGTATACTTCACTCTCACAGTTACTGCTGCTGTATGTGTACACACATAGATGTATGTGCAGCTGCTTTATCCAAAATAGTGGTGATCATAAACATTACTGGAGGTAGTTTTCCTGGAAGTTTAAGTGGACTGAGACAATAAATTTACTAGCTCAGATTTCTTTCCTGAGTTCAAGCTGGTAGCCCACAAACAATACCATAGTTTTAGTTACAAGGGTTCTATTTAAACTGAACAGTTTTTCTTTGCATTAAACATCCAAGCTCATGAATACTCCCATCCTGCTAAGACTGTACCAGGCAGTAGAACCCTCCTGAACTTGAAAAACAAGTGAAACAAGAATAGGTCAGAGAACATGATCTCATACCTCTGTTTAGTATGATCCAACTTCAATCATGTTTATCAATTAAACAGCAAGACAATTATACTTGGTTCTGGCTTCCTTTAAAGCAAGGCCAGGCTCTTTTCAGTGGTGCCAGGGACAAGATAAGAGGTAACAGACAGAAACAGAAGAGGCTTCATCAGAACATCTGGAAACACTTTTTCACTCTGAGTGTAAACAAGCATAGAAACAGGATACCCAGAGAGGCTGTGGTGTCTCCATGTTTGGAGATGTTCAAAATCCACCTGGAAATGCTCCTGAGCAGCTGGCTCTGGGTGGTCCTGCTTGAGCAGGGGGATGGACAAGATGACCTCCAGAGCTCCCTTCCACTCTCAACTGCTCTGTGATTCTATGATCACAGTTCTTGTCCCTCTTCACCTTTACATGATTTCTTCCAAGACAGAGTAGGTGGTGAAAGGGAAAGAAAGGAATGACACAGAATGATAAGGGAAATCTTTAGGAATGGGACATGATGGAGCCCCTGAAATGTTAGGAAACAAGAGGTTGACACAAAAAACCCCTGCAAATGCAGTGCAGCAGAATGCCAGGGACTACCCCAGATGCAGGGAGATCAGTCCAGAAAAGTCAATAACCCTACACTGCTCTGGGTGTGAACACCATTGACTTGCACATGGACATAGGTCCGTAAGAAACTTCTTGGATGTTGAGTCCTCTTCCTTTTTATGTAATGCAACTGTTGTACAGAGCAAAGCTGTAATGCCAAACATCAAGAACCCAAGCTCCCTGACAGTTCTTGGCATTGAAGTGACTTTTGGTCCAGGCCCAGGAAGGGACCATTTGGCAATGAGTTCCCTTGCTGCTCCTGGGGGCCTCCACTGTCATGATCCTGGGGACTGCAGAAACAGTGTCAGCCCAGGTCCTCCCCATGCTAATGCTATTATGTCTTTTCTCTGTGTGACCTGGGGGGATTCACTGATGTTTTTGTTATGGAAAATATCGCTCCATACCACAGAACAGACTGAGGCTGTGCCCATTCAATGTATTTTTTTAGTTGAGTTGTGTTTGTTCAGTCATCCTGCCCATTGGTAAGTGACATGTGCCACTCCTCTGGAGAGAGATTACATTGAAGTGTGACAAGAGTCCTTTTAGCAGGCTTTTATGGTAATGATAGCTAGCTGTGTTCATGCTTA
The DNA here is from genome assembly GCA_013397975.1 of Machaerirhynchus nigripectus. NCBI lineage: Eukaryota > Metazoa > Chordata > Aves > Passeriformes > Dicruridae > Machaerirhynchus > Machaerirhynchus nigripectus. The sequence goes on along the minus strand of VZRQ01006447.1, from coordinate 973,161 downwards.
ATTCTGCTTTTTTACTTTTTTTTAAAATATTCATTGTATAAAAATATGAAACAGTGGTGTTGCTATGGCCACTTGCAGTTTCATCAAAACACTTGCTCTGTTATTTATCTGTCCTTACTATCAGTAACCTTCTTGGTTTCCAGACTATTGTTCCTGAAACTACTTTCTTTAAAAGGGGCAAGGCCATCTCTTTATAATGATCAGGAATAATTTTCTGTTTACTGTGTGGGGTTTTGTTGATTGGTTTTTGGTTTGGGGTTTTTTTGTTTGTTTTTTGGGGGGTGTGGTTTAGCAGTTTTCTTGTCCTATTTTTGTGTTGTTGTTTGTTGGTTTTTTGGGGTTTTTAAACCTGTTCTTAAAAAACAGGATTTTGGTGCAAATTAGATGCATCAGAGGAGCTCTTACCACTCAAGGTAAGAGAAGTTCCTTGAGAGTGTGCTGATACGTGTGTGTATGGGGCAGCTAATGTTAGGGGCTGGCATATCCTGGCTACTGGAGGGAATGTTTCAGAAGTTCCCATATCAAAACTATTGTTGCTGTGAGCAGGGGAGGGTAGCTGGCTCAATGAACAGATTGAAAAGGATTTTCTTTGATTTAGTTTCTCCTATTGAGGGACTTTTCAGAATACGAGTATCTGGTGGAAAAAACCACCAAGATGCCCAACATGAATGCCTAAGTGGATTGGGAGCACAAAGAGATCTGACAGTAAAGCCTGTCCTCTTTTGCTGTCATCTTTCCAGTGCATGTTTTGGTCTTTTGATGATAGTTGTGGCTAAATATAGGCTTAATGTACCCCAGTCCTGATCCCCAATCCCAACTGCTCTCTTCTCCCCATTCTCCTAGAATTTGCACTGCACATCCTGCTGACACTGCAGTAACACTTTGAACTTGCCTCTTTTGGTAGCCTCCTCTTGTGCATTCCATTAGGTCACAAAGTCTTGAAACTAAATGTTCTTCCCTAACTGATTCTCCATGTCTCCACCGTGTTTCTGATTTTAAATATGTTCATATGCCTTAGTGTAAACCTGAAATATCCCACAGGATCTGCCTTCTGTTTCCAGTGTTCTCTGAAGTAGCCTCAGAGTGTCCACTGAAATTTCTAAGGTAAAAGAAGGTTGTCCGGGCTCTGGAATATCCAGAGAAACTTGATGTGTTTCTCAGAGATGCTTAAATGTTCTACACAGAGTTTCTTAAATGTTGCATTGTGTTTTCCCTGTGGCATTCACATAATCTTGTTTCAGTAATTGAAAGTTACAGAAATTGGACCTTTATCATTTAATAACCTTTCTACTTGCTGTTTGCACAGACGACTGTGATCTGGTTAAAAATCATTATGTATGTTATAAAAATATTATGTAAATATATTTATAAACAAAAAGTAATCAACCTGTAGAGGGAGGAAAGGCAAAGCAGGAATACACAAAAAGTAAGAGATAAAAATAATATACCTGAGACTTGAATTCAGAATGTACTGATTAGTCCCAATTTTATGTGAAAATAGTGGATGTGCTGACTACTTAACCATAAAATTCTTGCTTTCTTGTAAAGCATTAACCCAGGGTATTTTCACTGACATCAAGTGAGAGCAGCTTAATATCTGACTAATCTCTTATTAGGACACTTTATTTGCACTTGATAAAAAGATGGTTTCTTCTGTCTTTTATGTCTGTGATCTAAGATCCAGCCCTCCACTGCAGATTGTAGTTCGTTTTTTGAAGTTCTGAAATATAAATCAGCAGCAGAAATGGAATAAAAGTAAATCTCTGGCTACTTCATTGAGGGGGAGGACAAGGGCACCTGTTTGATTCTCCGACTGAACATTCAGCTCTGAGCCACTGCATATTTCATGTGGTATGAAGTTGTACATTACCAGCAGAACTCTCTTTGCATGAATGTGCAAGTACTTGATAAAGACCTGGTGGTTTCATCAATCTGTAAGAGAGATCAATTTTTTGTTTTTCTAATTTTATTTTCAGGAAGAGAAAACATAAGTCATAATTTAACCTGTTTTGGGGTCATTGGCACTGTTATCAGTGGTCATAGGAGGTGTTGGTGGCTGAGGGAATTCAGTACTTGGAAAAAAGCATTGAAGGTTTCAGTCCAATGTACCCTCCAGTTTTTTTTTGATGGAGGAGCGTGATAGTAGATCAACTAACCCTACAAAAAGAAACATATACTCGTGCCTGCTGTTGACAGTAAAGGACACAGTTTTTTTAGGAGAGGTGTCAAACACACCACTCTAATTATGCAAATGCACAAACATCCTAACAAAATAGTTAGGGATGATTGTATTGCTTTCCGCTCCTCAGGTGATTAATTGAATGCTGTTCAGTGAGCAACAAAGTCCGTATTTTCACAGGACTCTTCTCTCATGCCTGTTTTTCAAAGGATCCATAAATCCATGGACTTTTCCTTATGATACTAAGATCTAGTTGACTGTTCTACCTCTATACATTCAACAAGCTTTGCCCAGTTTCTGCTCACAGAAGTTTCTAAACCAACATGTAAGGCAGATGTAGAGAGAACAAGATTTCTGTCCCCAGCCATCTCCATCCCAGGGAAGTTGGTACAAATTTTATTGGAAATTGCTCCTGGCAGTATGTGCCACTTATTTTTCCTTTAATCCTGTTTTCATCTCACCTCATAATGATTTCAGGAATGTTTTTAGTTTCCAAAGCCAAGGAAACAGTTTCTCCTTAGTGGAAATAGCATTTGCTGCTAAATAAAAAGAAATGTGCTGTTCTGGCTAAGCTTTATGAGGACAACTGTACAATCTGTACTGTACACTTGGAAACTGCTGCAACAAGACATGTACCATATGGTGTATGTGGCATTCCCTTACCTCGAGTGTTCCCTTACTCAGGCTGGAATGGTTGGTAATGAGCTCATTTTTGAATAAGGGAAATATGGGTGATTTTTGTCTTTTTTTTTTTTTTTTGGGAGGGGGGAGAGGGGAAGCAGAAATCTCTAGATGCAAGAACAATAAGAAGAAATGTAGTTATTCCTCACCTCTGCTGGTTCTCTCATCAGCTTGAAGTATTAAGAAATCAGGAACTTCATTAGGAAGAAAAAGAGAGACTATAGAGCTGAGGTTAAGTTTAACATGATGCCACGATAGGAAAACAGAATTTAAGCAAGAATGGTTTTAGCTTCTTTTTCCCTCTGGAGGAGTCATAGTGCATAAATATGTGGGAAATGAGCACAACAGGCAGGTGAAATGTGGTATCAACTCTCTTTTACTGTGTGGGAAAAGAATGAGAGACTCATAACCTTGGGAAACATTTCTGCGTGTTGCATTCTTCTTCTTGGAAGTCACCTTAGAGTAAAACTCTAGGAGTGTCATACAGAGAAGTTAAAATTAAAATTTTCTCTACCTATGTGCTCCTGAAAACCACAGACAGAGAGGGAAATCCACTTAGACTATCACTGCTCCCAGGCAAAGGGGGTTTAGCATGTCACCATACTTGCCTGATCTGCCCTAGACAGAAACAATCAGCTCAGAGAAATTGATAACCTGTATGACCAAGATGACACAAAACACTGTTTTGGACTCCCTCCTATGAGATGTACTTGTTCATGGTGTGTATCCTGGCAAAGTATGTTCTTTCTGAAATAAGCAAGTAGTAGACCACTTGTTCCTATAAGCTTGAGATGGCTTTTTTCTCTCCCACCGAGATGTTGTATTTTACGTTTGTTAAAGATGATGTCCATCCAAAGTGACATGCAGTGACATGTCAGGCACATTAGGGATAAATGTCTATGATATATTGTCTCGGGCAGAAGTCTACAACCTGGATAGAAGGTTCTTGAGTTTGCATATTCTTACTAATCTATTCTAGTGTCCTAACACAGGATAAATCATGGGGTCAAAAGGAATATGTTGATCCTGAGTAAAAGGAGCATCCTTTGTCAAGAGACAAAATATGATTCTTTGCTACAGGCTATAAGTGTTACAAATCCTGTGTAGAATTTTCTGTCAAGAACCTTGACACTAATCTGAGATCATGGGTGGATTGTGGAAAACAGAGGCATACTGGGGGCTAAAACTGCAATTGTGGATAGGGAAAGCTGCATGAAAAGAAAGAAAGGTATAACAGCAGCCCACACTTTTTCATGTAGAGAACAAAATTGAGCAAGGGATGATGATTCAAAGCCCCAAGCTCCTTTCTTGAATGAAGATGGTCCTATTACTCCCCAAGCTTTAGGGTTATCTTGGTTGAATTTTGCATTCTCACTTTCATTACCTGGGGATGAATATGAACAGAAAATGGAAAAATAGACTGAATCTTTTTTGTGTTCCTGTCTTACTGTTTTAGCTAAAGACACCCCAATAAGGATTCATGACAAAATAAATGTGAATAGTATTTAAGGGCAAAGAACATAATTGCCAATTTGAAGAGTTTGAAGAAAGGCATAGAGAACAGAGAACTTGACTATTAGACAAACAAAAGCTGAATTTTCTAAGCTTAAATTGGCATTTTTAAAATGAAAAATAGATTTTTATTGTAATGAGTGCTAAGAAACAGACAATAATCTCGGGGGGGTCATCTCATCAAACTTATTGAAATGAAGACAAACACGTATTCTTTAATTTGCTGTTATATAAAGTCTCCAAAAGTTCATGAGGGTTTCTCACTGCATGTTTTTTATGGTATGTTAGAGAAAGGAAAACACGCCTGATCCAATGAAATATTTTCGCATAGAAAAAAAAGTCATTGTATAGATATATGTATATGTATGCTCAGGTTAGAAGTCAGTAAACATTTGCAAATTTCTTTCTATGGAATCAGGCTTTAATTCTCTACTATTTTACTTCTCATCATTTATCAATCTGCAAGTGAGAATTTATAATGCTATCACGTTGATTTGGCAACAGCCCTTTTGCACTAATTTGCACTGGCAGTGTTAAGAAAAGGAGAACCAGAGCCTGAAACTTCAGTGTCAGTTGAGAAAGCTCTCACACAGGAATATGTGTCCTGCTGCCACATGGGAGTGGACTTGAATTAAAATCCCAAGTTGTATTTGAGCTGTGGATCACTATCTCACTTCCTGGGATGCATGAACCCATTCAAGGACAAGGATCATTCCACGCTCCAAGGTGCAAATAGAAGCAATTTCACCAAGAAATTGGTGAAATATAGAGAACAGAAATATCTAGTTAGAGGCCACCAGACTCATGTCTCCTTGGGAATACTCAATCATACTTTGCAGGACAGACAAAGACAGTAATAAACCTTTGGAGGATATAGTATGGCCTCCTCATCCAAGAGCTTTAGAGTATATTATTTTATATATTTATTATATATATAGCATATATTACAACTCCTGGGAGAAACAGCTTTCAAACAGAATATCAAATATTGGAACAGCTGGACTGATCCTTAAGACTTTTCACAATATCCTGGCTTTCAGGGGAAGTCTCAGTGTAAATAAAATCTTTATCTAATTTGAAAACCAAATAACAAATTAGATTGGTGATTTCCTTGTAAAATTCAAAATAGGGCAAATATTCAGTTTCCACAGATATTTTCCTTTCAGGTTTTAAATGAGGGGCTTTTGTAATGAAAGAACCCCTCAGCTCTAAGGTTGTATAAAGTTATTTTCCTTCTTGGGATGAAGAAAGTATTTGAAGAAAGTATTTTTGTGTCTTTTTCCAGAATAAGTTTGACCACAAGTCTTACCATGGTTTATGCCTACCTGCAGTTCCACTCAGAAAGTCCTAGAAGACGCTTTTATTACCTTGTACTTGGTCTTACACTTATGAGCCCAGATCTTCCTTGGAGTTCTGAGCTGTAGTGGGTGAACATCTTCCCTGTTACGTAGACATGGGTTTAACTGAAAAATCACTGGATTACCAGGGAATCTGTTTAAGATGCTGTGTTTCCCTGGATGACCTCTGGACCTGAGCATACCCACTACTTCTCATGTTGTGTTACGTCAAGAAAGGATGAGCTTGAGAACAGTGTCTTAATCACTACTTCCAAAACTGTGATTATCAGCTTAGTATTCTCACCTTCTTGCTGTTTTACCCTTTTAACGCACACTGCTTTACACACATGTATTGTAGTCAGATTGGAAAGCAGGTGTGCTGAATCCCACCATAATCTGCATCTTTTAATTTTTAGTGTTATCTGATCAGCCTGTTTGCTGGCATGCTTCCATCTAAAACCTGAACTCATTCTGGACTGTATTCCATTTTTACAAATATATATCAAACTACTTATTCTTCTCCCAGCCCCAGGAGAAAATAGACTATGTTACAAATTTCACTTGCTACTAAAAAAAATACATTTCAACCTTTATAGTTTTGAGTGAATGCTTAGGGATTTGTTCCCTTTCTCCACACCCCAAAAAACAAAACAAAACGCAAATAATAAAGCATCTTGGAATGATAAAAGTTTTCTGTTTTTCTGTTGGCTCTGTATATTATTCTCTGTGTGTGTGGTTTTGACATTCAAGCCCCTGAAGCCCTTATTGTAGACTTCCTGAAATAAAATTCCACAACAACTTTCAGAGCTTTTTGGTTGAGTGAAAATTCAGGAGTCCCTTTGTTAAAACTATAGTCCCAGCATTGCACTGCCACTTTGAGCAGAGATTAACTTAATTTCTCCTAAACTAAATATGATGTCAGTTCAGTGTCCGAGTGAGGACATGAGGATCTGAGTGTCGTAGGAAATATGGACCCACAGTGTCATTACCTTCTGGCCTCTAAAGATCATTGCTACTTTATCCTGCACCTACTCAACTCTTCTTTGAAGCCAGGAAATGCTGATATATTGATGATGATCAGGAGCATAACAAGTATAAAGATCCAAGCTGCTCAAACCTAATATCGGGTGAACTTCACTTTTGGCTTCTCCAGCATTCCCAGGAACTCCTAATTCTTCTTTTTGTCTGATTCCTCTTTGACCAAAAACCTTCCCCATGGGTGGCTCACATGGCATCTGGAGGAGGCATATTCATTCCTGCCATCACCGAGCAGGCCTTCTTGCCTGGCTGCAAGCCCCAGGTGCCAGCTTCATACACATAATAACAGCCATAAAACACGTTTCTCAAGCTTTCTGAAGTCTTAACACCATATGGTTGTCACTGTTTACAAATGTGGTGTTATTAAGTTGTCAGTTACTTGCAGAAGTGAAGTGGAATGGACTGGATGAAGAGGGAGGAGTGACCTTGAGTTAATGGAGACTATTGTGCCACACTAAGCAATAACACCATGGGTAATAACTAGCTTGTTCTCATCCATATCCCTTTTCATGTGCACCTTCTTTTATTACATCGGTGATCAAGTAGTTGGTGCATATGGCTGGAGGCAAGGAATTAAAAGGTATAAATAACACACACTTTAATTGAAATCCAACTGTGAATGCCTGGCCTCTGTGATTAAACCTTTTATCACATGGATTGTCCCACCACAGGTGCATTCATACTACTCAGAGAGCTACTCAGCTTAAAAAAAAAAAAAAGCCTTTCTTTCTTTCAGATGTCCAAATTGAATAGTTTGAGAATTTCTTTGGCAGTACCAGGACAAAGTACCGTGGATATAACAAACACATTCTTGCACATATGCAAAATCCTCCTGAGGTCTCTTCTGCTCAAACGCTGGTGGCAAGCACTTTGAACATGGCAACACTGCAAAGGGAGAGGGAGCATGAGAGCCAGCATTACAGATATTGAGGGTCATCTGCCTTAGGGTTTTCCACTCCTATTACAGCTCACTAATGGGGTCCCTAGGATTTCTTAAAAATAATTTAAAAAACCATTGGATTGGGCTGGCCTTGGTAGGGTTACCTAAGTACAAAGGCTTGATGCTAGATTTCTCCAGGCTTTCTTTCTTTATCAAACTTCAGTGAACAGGCTTGATGAGCAGGCTGCTAAGCTAGCAGTGTGACTCCTAGGGGGATTTAGCTGTGTGAGTAGATCAACATTTGCCTGAAAATAGGGGCACCACTGGTGTCATCCTTTGCACAGTGTATAGCAGAGTGGGACCTCGATTATTGTGATGGAAACAGCAATGGGTGATATTTATTATAGATCACTTCATGGGTAGACTGTCTGCAGTGATGATGAATTAATGTTTTTCAGGGGAGAGGGATGACTGGCTGTTGCTAAGCCTCAAATTTAGGAGTTTGGTTTGTTTATAACTCTGTCTGGAAAGAGTTCTTCAAACATTATCCAAGATTTACACTTATGTGATATGATAACCAGGCTGAAAAAAACACTGTTCTTGACAGCAGTGTCCAAGTATTTTTCCAGGTCAGGTGTGTCATATCTGCAGTGTGATGGACTTCTTTTAACAAGTCAGTGCTGACATAAACTTGGTGCTTCATATTCCCCAAATAAAATTACATGGAGGAAAATCTCTGTGTCCAAGCTACACAAAAAGCTCATTGCTGCAGAGAATACAGAAAAACAACATTAAACAAAGCTCACAGTCCTGTGTTAGTGCAGTGAATAACCCTGATAATATATTTTAAATTACTCAGTTAAAGAAATTTGGTTTCTCTCAAGGAGATTTATCAGCCCAGACAAGCATTTGTGGACTGTTTTTGAACCTAAACTACATAAAAGAGGCCAGTAAATATAGGCCACCAAAAGCAGAGAAGGGCTCTGGGAGCCGTTAGAGTTATAAATTATTTGGTTTTACTGCAGCATGTGGCTGGAAGGTTTTTCCTTGATTTAAACAGATGCTATGCTTTCCCCTTTGTTGTCCACTGTTTGCACTTGACCTGCCAAATATCCAAAGACACTTAAGCCAGGTAAATCAGTATTTCTAGCACTGCAGTAAACATGCCAATTGAATATGGCACTGTGTAGAACTCTGAATTAAAAATCTAGACGAGAAGTCTTATGTGAGGGCAAGAAATGCTGGTGAAAGGAGAAGTTTGAAACTGGTAGGACTAGTTTTTTATCTATAGGAGCCAACAAGCACCACAAAAGCTGTTTTATCCTTCACACAGCACCTAAGGTTTTGAACCTAAACTGTTTGAGCCTAAATTGTTACAGATTTCTTAAGTCTTACAATTTGTTTTACTATATTTAAGTCACTGTGCAGGAGTATGGGTTTCAAGAAGAACGCCCTTGGCATTTGAAAGAAGAGAATTTAATAACTAAATTATAAAAAGAAATAGATTAGGTTTTTACCCCACGGTCTTCTTTCAGAAAGGATTCCCCAATGTAATTTTCAAATCAGCATGTTCCATCCCAGGGAAGGACAGGATGAAGTCTCACCTTGTTGCAGCGTACGTCAGGATTTCTGTAGTGTGTCTCTATCATCTTCTCTGAGACTGCTTTTGCTTTGAAGCAGGGTAGGAGAAAGCAGAATACTGCAGGGACTGTGCAGGCAAAAGTAAGTGCTCTGATGTACTCTACAGTGGTTCATGCATATATACAGGGGATGTAGAAAAGCTCTTTTATTGGCAAGGGGGCTGTTGGCCACGGCACCACGGTTATACAGTAGTACCTTGGGACCAGTATGTTCCACAAGAGCAGACACTGTGAATTTTGAATTACTGTTTGCCTCTAAAACATTATGCTGCCAATAGTGCTGTACCTCCACACAGTAATTGTCATTCAGCACTCGGCATTTGCCAGCTATTTCGAAGTTCCATGGCAAATCAATGTGTCCTCAGTATTACACAACACCAGATCCTAGCAGTTCAGTGTCATCCTGATACAAATGAGAGAAAGACTTTATCATGTGAAAACTTGGTAAACATGAGAACATATAATTGTGGGGAATGATTCCCTGTTGCTGAACCCTGGACTGCTCAGGAGCTTACATATTCCTGTATTATGTTGGGCCTTTTGCAATAATGAGGAAATATTTCAGTTTGCCATGAACTTTCTTCCCATCAGTTCATACTGGGTTAAAGATGAAGCAAGGAAAAGGTATGGTAAGTGTTATGCCAAAATGAAATGATTCCATCTCACTAAACTTGTGGAAGCTTATAAAATTTATTGAAGAAGGTAACCAACCTAGCAAACAAATCTCCCCAAACCAACTCTGGATTGTTTTATCAATCATGACCTCCTACAGGTCAGAGGCTGTAGAATGTCTTCAGTCTAAGGCAGAGTGGAGATTTACTAGAAGGTTTGAGATCTGTTTACAGCAGGGTAAGAATAAATCTGGAAAATGTATAAAAAGGGGTTGTGACCCAAAATAGTCACTGTACTCTGCAGTCTTTTTGAAAGGTTTGTCTGCTCAGGCCCATCTGTTGTAGAAGTCCAAACTCTCTTGTGACGTGTCATCCTGCCCTTTACGGAAGCAGAGTATTCACAAGTCCTCCAAAAGTCCTGGAAAACCCTCATTCTCAAAAGCAGTATCAATCTGTGATGTAACAGATATCATGAAAAACATTCACATGAATCCCCTGGCACATAGAAAATTATATTTTGGTAAAGGAGTGTTGTCAACAATGTCCTTGCTTTGAAGGTGATCCAATTTGTTGTCTCTCCTTGTGTAGAGGTGACCAGTATCTTGGGCACTGTACAACTCCATTGTCATGATGTTACTTGCAAAATTAATTTGTCATGTGTGTATAAATTTGTGCTAAACTATCTCAGTTTCTGAGGGATAGCCAAAAAGATGGGATTTCAAGCACATACATTAATTATTGATTACATCATTTAAAACTGCACCCGCAGTCTAGGTAAATTCTGTAGCATTAGATTTAGTTTCAGCATTGTCAATAAAGGTTTGGTGTGGTGTTACTTGAACTTATAGTCCAGGAATGACGTCATTGGGGCAATGGAGGAGAAAGACTGAGTGAACTACCTATATTAATTGCTGCGCTTTTTCACAAGAAAAAGTTGCACATCTTTTTATTTTTTTCCTCCCATTTTCTGTAGAAAACATTGTTACCTTATATATGTGGACTGTGTCTTGTTCACAGGGGGAAGTTTTGCTTTTTAACTATGCTGATATCATTAAATTGCAAAACCCCTGAAGTGCAAATACAGTTATTGCTAGAATAAAAGTTCTCATACCAGTATTTATTATTCCATTTCAGCAGGAGAAATAATTTACACACCCATAAATCACCTTATGTTTTTCAGACTATATCTGCACTAGGGCTTTTATTGTAGTACTTCACTGGCAGTCAGGCTCACCAACTCCCATTCTACCCTGACAGTGAATCAGGGTAATGTGCCAGTAGGCACAGTATTATAGTTTCCTAAGTTTTCCCAGAGCAAGCAAAGGGTAATTGTGAGATCTTGTCAGAAAAAAAGTCAGTTTTCTCTTTTTGGAAAGTATAAAATGCTTTTGAGCTCAAAAGGTAAACAAGTCCTAGCCAAAAACCTTTATCTGAAACCCAGACATTTAATATTTGAATCCTTCCTCTTTGTCTCTTCAGAGATGCTTAGATTGTTTATGTTGCCAATCTGCTCTGTGCTCTGAACACCCTCTGTGAAACTCATCTTCCAGCTTCAAGCCCTTGTCTTGCAGGCATGTTATAGTTCATCACTGATGTCCTTGGCAAAGGGCAAAGGAGACAAAAGGTGGTGCATGCAGCTCATAAGGGAGGGCTTCTATTGCCTAAAAATACATGGAGGTACTTACATGTGAAAAATGGGAGAAGAAAGCTATTTACTATTTGTAACTTTTTTTTTTAAAAATGGTTTCTTGTTCCCAATAAAAAAAAATTCACAAGGAAAGGATACTTTGGGAGGAAAAAAAATCCCCCAAACACATTCTCCTTGATTAAAGACCTTATTTCCCTTTCTTCTTCAAAAGAAATGGATTTTAGGAGAAAAGGCACAGATGAACCTGATACCCTTTGGTCAAGAATGATGGGATTACAATCATCATTGTAGGGTGTAATGAGCAATGACTGAGACCATTCCCCTCTTACAGCTCACAATCTATCCATGCCCCTTCTTTCCAATGTTTTTCACCATGAGATCCACTATGAACATGTAAAGAGTGAACTGCAGAAAGCCATTGCAAGAGGCTTCTGAAGCATCTGTTTTAAAAGCAAAACATTTTAAACATTACTTGAAATAACCACGCTGCTTACAAAGGATAAATCCACATGATTGTCTGACCCATCAGATTTCCACTTCCCTTCAGTCTGAGGTTTCACAGTGACATGGTTCAATGACAAAAACAATTGTGCTACAAGCCGCTGACAGAAGAGGTAGCAGAGGGAAGGCTTTATTTCTCTGGCCAGAAGTATAAGTTCAGATTTCATGCCCCACCAGAGTGGTTTTAGACTCTTTTGCAATGGTTTTTTTTTTCATTTTTGGGAACCAGTGTACTGTCTCCTCTCTTCTGCCTTGATATAAGTTTACAGCAGTAGTATTATAAATGTTGAAAGGTAATGTTCAAAGTGTCCAAAACATATTGTGCACTAGATTCACTCAAATTAGAGTTATTTGAGTTAGATCACTGCAAAGCAATTCCTCTGATAGTTAAAGAGTTGTATAACCCAGGGACCCAGACTGAAGCATTCATGAACTTCTAGGTAATATAAATCTGGACTCAGCCATTTTATTGACATGTTTACTTGATGTGATATTTCTTTTTTTTTTTTTTTTTTGACGTCTCTGTCCCTTTATTTGAGTGTCTGAATTCTGATGCCATATTAGGAGAAACAAAAGACTTTGCAATTTTCACAACCTAGGTAAAACCAAGAAAATTTAAAAAATATTAAGAAGCCTTTTCTGGTTTTGCAGGATTCTAATTTGCATTTTGTATTTTGAAGATTTTGGGAGAAAAAAATCTGAAGCTTGCCTGCTTTCACGAACAGAGCACCCACGTCTTTTAGAGACATTCCTACTCACAATCTCATCAAATTACAGATGGGCTGAACACTGATTATCCAAAATTTGGTTTTTTATTTGCATGATGAAGTATCACCATGGTATTACCAGGCTTAATAATTTGGAAAGTCACGATTTGATTGCCTTCATTCTAATACAGCTCTACCTTGGCAATCAAGTGTTAGTGAATGCCTTGACTGCAGTCAGTCTCCTGGGATGCTGTGCCTCCAACTAGTCCTGTGGCAGGGCTGGCCTCTGGGTCTGAGAAGTAGGGAGGAGAACCTCACATTATGTCTTTTGTTGTACAGCCTCTGACACAGATCTTATTTGCTACATTCTAGCCCAGACTCCCTCTCTGAGTGCTTTACCATTGCACAGTTTTTATAGCATAGTCATATTATCCATATTTATGGCTGCCCTGTGTCCACCCTGTCCTGCACAACTTTACTCCTGGTCCTTATGTCCAAATCCCTGCTCAGCTTTTAGTTTCTGAAATCATGCACTGGCCTTGCTCCAGCTCACTTTTACAAGGATTCCCATATTTCTTGCTTTTTTACCCTCTTTCCATCTTAATTTTCAAACTGGATTTTCCATCCCTGCTTCCAGACCCTGCCTGTTAATCATGCTCTATGCCAAATGCAGTAGTTTGCTGTAGATTTTGCCTTCTCTGTGTTCCTGGTTTGTACCTGGTTCAAATTCAGTACATGGATCTGCCCTGTTTTTACCCTTAGTGAGCCCATCTGAAGATGAAGGCTTTTCCACATCCTTGTGAAGAAAAAGTCTACTGTTCCAAAATAAAAGCATCCACCTCCATTGCCCTTGAAAAGAAGAATATTTTGGCCACAAGGAGCTGCCTAGCCATTTTTTCCCACTGATCCCCATGGTCAGGCTAAAGGAATTGCTCTTCCTTCTTTGGCTCAGCTACTGGCCATTCTGTTGTCCCTCCCTGTACTTCACTTTTATGTCCTTCTTTGACATGTGGAATGATTCTGCAGGCAGGCAATTTATGATAAAGGATCTCACAGTGCATTTCAAATTGTTACTGTCCCCAAGATACATTTTCCAGACAGCTGGTTCAGCATGCAAGAGCTCATAACTCAGTATTTTCCATCAATGTCTTATGCACATTAGGACTGTCAAGGGGATTTTGTCAGGACCATTTGCAGAAGGAGTGAGCTAATAGAGAAACATTTGACTCCGTTTGCAAAGAATTTGCCAGGCAATGCCTATTAATAATAATGGTGATGATGATTGTTATTGTTTGTTTCACTGGGATGTATGTCATTCAGATGTAGATTTTGGTCTGTTGTGGTAGTTTTATTTGTGATCTGATTTTCCCAGGGGTGTGAATGGATTGCTGTTTATACAATGCAGCTGTGTTTTGGGTAGACTGGCACATAAGCTGTGGACACGATTTTTCTGAGATAGTCTGGTTTTATTTCCCTGTGACAACACTAATATACAGCTTTTACAACTGGCATGAATGGTGGATATTCTGCAAATTCATCAGAAAATTGAGGAACACAGAATTTTTAAGCAATTATAACTAGTACCAATTATGAAGAAGTTATAATTATGAAGTAACACAAAAAGAAAACAAAAACCCAATGAAAACTCAGGCACAAATAAAGATTTGTGTCCAGAAGAGTAATTCTGGATTGGGCCTTGTCATTAGAAGGAGATAACTAAGTTAAATAATGCGGAACAAGTGGAGGCATATATGACAGAAAATTAATTTCTTATTATTTAAATACTAATATAATTTATATAATAATTTACATACTATACATCAGTATATTGCATTTCCTTATATCTAGCTATATTGCATTTTTATATTTTAAGCTCTTCTATATTTCATTTTGTATAGTAAATATAAATTATATTATTTTTATTAATTATATTTATATAGAAACATTTAATATGATGAGGAAGATAGATTTTTTAAAATTGTATAATAGATTAGATCAGGTCAATCTCTCATTAAAGTTAGTATCATGCCCCTTGCAGCAGCTAAGAACTCCAGCTGGAAATATGGATGAAATACACCCTGAAAGTATTTAGGCAGTGGTGGCTCTCTGTTATCGGGGAACAGGAACTGAAAGGTGGCATTCCTCACTATGTTGACTAGGTCAGCAGGGATGGACAGAAGAATTGATACCATCCCAAAAACTAAAGCTCTAAATTTTCGCAGCTCTCTACAATGATAGAAGGATCTATGTAAGGAATGCTGGTACTTAAATCACCTCTTCAAAGGGGATGTCGTTTGAAATCATTGTCTAACACTAATATACCCCTTAATAGCAGGTGAGAGAGGAACATCTGGATGTGCAAGAAAGGAAGCCAGTCATGGATGTTTTCAGAGATAACACCCTCTGAAAAAATAGACACCTGTTCTTCCTGCTCTGTGGTTTAGGAAGGTCTGGAAAAGAGACCACTGTATACAGAACCAGCTTCACAGTGCTTGCAAGACATACCTAGTTGGGGTGTTTGGGCGGGGGGAAGAAAAAGCAAGAACATACAAATAAAAGAAAAACAACCCCCAAATCAACAAAAAGCAAACAAAACAATGACAGCAACAAAATCCATTAAAAATTTCCCCAATAAACAACTTTACTCCCCAAAGCTCCACCCGCCAAACACCATACTATATGCTAGTTTCTGAAACATGTTGGCCTGTGGACCAAGACTCTTGGACCTGATTAGAGGTCTAGATGCCTTTTTTTTGGGAACTCTCACCTTCTTCTGAGAGACCAGGTTTTAATTTCTCCTAATGTATGCTGAGATACAAGTCACAAATACACCCTAAGAAGCTCCCAGTTGCTATTAAAATCCCCTGGCTGTCTGTTATGATATTCACTTCAACCTCTGCCTATGAGGGAATGTATGCATCAGTTTTCCATACATGTGTGAGCAAATACAGCAACTACTTCTGTTCTAGCTGTGCGCAGCAGATGGGATCCAAACATGAAAATATTAATACAATTCCCTCAGATACTTTTTTATTTTCTCTGTTTCTTTTTACCTCTGAAGGCGCATTGGAGGAACTGATTGAGCAAAAAGGAGAGTCAAAGATTAGAAACAAGTCAGAGACACAGGAAAGTTAACGTAGAAAATAGTTCATGACTGAAACCGTGATGTTATAGCACTGAGAGAAGGTGAATGCCATCAGGAAGTGCTACATGGTTGAAGAGCCCTGACTTATCAGACTAATGGGGTCTCATCTTAAGGTAGCTCTTAGTGTGCCATCAGAACACACATGTTTTGCCTTTTCATTTCCATTTCATTTTCTCTCTGATTCCATTATTTTTCAAGGATACTTCACATCCCAGCACTACACAGCATCGCAGCAGGCCTCTGTGTGTGCCTTCACATGCTTGTGTCTTCACACATGCACAGACAGTGTGACCCACGAAGCTGAAATAGGTAAATTCAGACCAATAGAGTCAATTGATAAAGCAGATCAAACTAGATCAACATAATCCTATAAATCTATGCATTGACCTTGTGGATCAGAGCCTTCTGTAAGCTACAGATAGGATAGTAAGGATTTGCCAGCGTGGGCTTGGAATGATTACATTACTCACAGGTAAATAAACTGAGTTGTCTCTAAGAACAAAAAGAATGGCAACAGGGACTCAGCAACAGATGGCAGTCAGTCTCTAAGCAGCCATTCAGGCTAAAAGTCTGTGTCTGTATTTGTGTTCAGGAGTGGGGAAAGGATTCCGTCAGGCCAGCAAGTGTAGCAGTGGTACCTTTCCCTATGTACCATGGATAAAGTTATGCCACCAGTAAAGTTTGAATGGGATCACTCACTAGATGGTTTTTTCCCTCAGTTACAGGTTGTAATTTTTGAAAATGCCTTACTGTTGCTAGTTTTACTACTGTACCCGCACACAAAGCAACTGCTCATCCAGCCAGTTCCCTCACCCAGGCAGCATCTGCAGTGCCTATTGTACAGGCACTTGGCTGTGGGGGTGGCAGAGTGCTCTACACGAGGCATGGGGCTTTATGCTCACCTTTTCTGATGCACGTCCCTTTCCTTTCCCTGATTTGCAATATCTTGCCAGACCTAATCCACAGTTGCAGACGTAAGAGCTTTATCCCCCTGTTGCACTGTCCTCAGTGGTTCATCTCAGACTAATCCAGTGTCAGTATGAAAAACAGCTTTCTCACTTTGCAGAGAGGCTTTCAGCAGCTTCTGACTGGATCCAGACAGCAGGAACTGCGTGGTGCCAGAAGCAGGGCTGAGACGGACCCTTGGCTCTTGGAACAGCAAGAAAATCAATGAAGAAGCCTTGCATGTCCTCTAGCTTCTTCCATCTGTGCACCAATTCTGGAATATGAGTCAGTTCACAACATATTGTGAGCAGAGAAAGGAGAATTTACTGATTTTTGCTCATCAGGAGAATAAGGTGTAATCCCATAAAGGCATAAGTATATACATTTTTTTAAATGGAAGGAAGTTCAGTAACTTTATGTTTGTGAAGTTCAGGGGAGACAGAAAGGATCTGTGTTTTTGAGTTACAAATATCAGGATATTGTCACTGATTTCAGTGAGAGCTGAAAAACCTCAGCATCTCTGAAATCTTAAACACTCCAGAAGGGGTCAAGATCAGGATCTAAATCCAACCAAAAACCTTGGGGGAATGTGATGCTGGTGTTTTGTTGTTGGTCATGTGGCACTCAAGCCAAGGAAAGAAGCCAGGAATCCCGACTCTAACTCCTAAAAAGTTATTTCAGCCAGTTTTCACTTCTATACGTAGCAATGGTAAAAGTATCTAGGTGGCCAAACCACAGAGGAGAATTTGTTCAAATCATAGGAGCACTGTGGTGGGTCTGTGTGCTCTCTCCTGGCTCATGGGCTGTTTCATGTGGTTAACAGCTTGGCAGAGGAAAAACTGATTAGGGTGAGCAGCTTGTGAATTTTAAAGCATTTTGATTTTCAATTTAGATAAATATCAGAAAGGTCAGATGCTTCTAAGGAATTCCTCCCATCCCTTAATTGGAGAAATCAAATTGACAGGTGTGTCATGTAGAGAACTACACTGAAAATGGTATCAGAAGTGTCAGGTGGTACCACCTTTTTTGAAAAAGTAAGGACCTACTCTGATTATATGAATCTGTGAGACGTTTTCCTGATTTGATAGGAGAGCTGGCAATATTCAGAAGGGGAAAAAAAAATCCTAACCTTTACACCTTTACTTATTTGGTATCCTTGTTTTGGCTGAGATAGAGTTCTTTTTTTTTCGTTTTAGCTTCTACAGTGCTCTATTTTGGAAACGTAATAGTCCTAGACTTCAGAAGTTTCCTAAATTCTAAAATTTAGGCTGCATTACCTAAGTTTTGCTCAGTCAATGCCCCTGTGTCAAGTTACAATTCTTACACCAAGAAGGTGCTCCACCATCTGGTCCATCATCAGGAGACTCCTGCTTCCCTTACATTCTTCTACCTAGACATGTCTGCAGTTGACATACTCATGTTTTCTCTCACTAAGTCATTGTTTCAGAAGTTACTGCATAATTAATAATTCAGAGTAGTAACTTTTGAATGAGAACCTATGGTACCTTATTGGTTTTATGATTGCAGCTGTCCCTTGTTAAACTTTCCTATAAGCTTGTCCACTTTTGGGGCATGACAATTTTCAAAAAATAAATGATTCACTGCAAACTCCTAGCAGGTAACAAAACTTTAGGAACAGGAATTTTCCTGACCAACTAAATAATGGTTTTAGCAGTATTGGCTTCTGAAAGGCTTGTTGAAGCTTTTTATCTGTGTCAAAAAGTCTGGTGCTGTACTGGGATGGTATCATGTTCTCTGATTGCCTCACAGCATGAAGTCTTTCTGGCTTGACCTTCCTAAAGTGTCTAAAAAATCAGACACTGAAATAAATCTACACCTTTAGTGTTTTAGTAAAAGAGTATTTCTCTATCTCTGCCCATCATCTTTCTTAGTTTTCAACATCAGTGGTAAATGTGGGTGTCAGAAAACTACTTCAATGTTATGTACACATGAATTGCCCAATTTCTCTAATTCCAAGGGGCAAAGACAGTTCAAATAAGTTTATTTCAGCTCTCAACAGCATCAAAGATATCCTGACACTGATACTCACAGCAACTACACCAAACAACTAGGAGGAGTAGATGGAGTATCAGTGGAAGAGAAAATAGGTAGAAATTATGTAAAATTGTTTATTTAATTATTTTCAATAAGTGGTTTCAGTGTGTCTCTCACATTTGATTATTGGGCTTTTGGTAAAATCCGGAAGGAGATGGAAATTGTCGAACTTGAGCATTTTGAGGAGAATTCATCAAGAAAGCCAGCAGAGATGAAGATGTCCATCTGCGTAGCAGCACTCCCCTGATCTCAGGCATTTCTCAGCATTGCCCTGTAATGCTCTTACACTCAAGATCACTAAAGTGACAGGAAGCACCCAGGAAATTTTCACACCCCTGCGTAGAAACAGACTCTGATCCACCAGCAAGGTGACCCTTTCTCTCCTGAGGCACCTTCAAAGGGGATTTGGAGGTGAAAGGATCACTCTTTACCTTCAGTCTTGTCTGTGTGAATAAAGTCCCCCTGTTCTTTTTCACTTCTTGTAAATAAAGGTATTGTCTAATAAGAATCTCTTCTATTTGAACATCTATTTTGCCAGCAGTAAAATGGTACCCTTATGCAAATTTACTGGAAATATTTATTCATTTCCAGAAGTGCTTAAGTGGGTTTAATTGGCACCACTGTAATGAAGTTAGTAATGCTACAGGCCTCTGCTGCACTGTGAGTGTGCTTGTAGAAACAGGGGTGGATTTGGTGAATTTGTGCTGCCTTCTGACCAAAAGCAGGCAGGAAGGAAAAGCAGAAGAAAAACTTCCACTTATTCACCTTCTACACTAAGTGACTGTATTTCATTTGTCCAGATATTCATGTCATTAGGTTGTGTTTTCAGTACTTGCTGATGATGGCTGGAAATTCCATGGGTTGATTTCAACCAGTACCAAGGACTTGTGAATGGTTTGAGGTGGAGATCATTCTTTTACTTTGCATTGTATAGCATGATATCAGTAAGAATAGTAATAGGGCCCCATCACTGTGTGCAGGGCTTTGTGCCAGGCCGTGGGCAAGGTGGGCCAAGACCTGTGTTCTCATTTTACAGATATCCATTTTCTGGCTCTGACATTCACATGTTTCTCAGCAAGCTGCAAAGAAAAAGAAAAAGTGCAAAAAGGGAAAACTTTAAAGACTGTGAATCATGTCTCAGGAGCTGCTAATGATCGCCCTTCAGCTGCTAGCACAATGCCTGTAAATGCCTATTTAGGAAAAGAGCAACATGAATTCTAATGCCAGTGATCAGCACTCTTATGGTTAGTAGTTACACATGTGGTGTCATTTTGTGAGGTTAAATCACATCTTTTCTTTCTCAACTAAGTGTTCAGAATGATTTTGTCTTTTTTTTTTCATTGCTCATTAGAGAAATCAGAAGTGGGAAAAAGACACTGCAGTTGATGTGTGCACACTCTGATAGTAGGAAAGTTAGAACAGACTAGACTGTTTCATTTAAAAGGGATTTACAGTGATCTTCTGGTCCAACTGCCTGACTAATTCAGGGCTGACCAAAAACTAAAACACATCGTAAAGGGCATTGTTCAGATGTTTGTAACCACTGACAGGCTTGGGGAATCGACCACCTCTCTAGGGTGCCTATTCCAGTGTTTGACCATCCTATCTGCACAGAAATGCACCCAAATATCCAGTCAACCATCTTTTCTCAGAAATGAGATATACCTTATAATCCTATTTTGTACAGCTGTATACTTCCAATGAAATCCATTAATGATTTTTTATCAATATTAAAAAAAAAATAACAAACAACAAAATCCTATAAATGAGTCAGGACTTATTTAATTGAAACAAACTTGTTTTTATTTCATAATATGAAGTATTAATCCTTGGTTTCTTTCAAAGACTGATTTTTTTTTCTCCTAGGCTTAGACCTTGATGTGCCAAAGGTCAGTCTTGAGCAGTTTCTCAAGCTATGTACTGTACTTTTGAGTTGAGTTGATCTGTTTCAGTATGTAAACAAGAATTAGAGCTTTGGGCTCATGTTCAACCTCATCAGTATGGTTTGAAAGGCTTGGTATTTACCCTGAAACTGTCTTGGGATGGAGGACTGAAAATTGCCCAGGACACATACATTTTTCTAATGACAAAACACTGAAGGAGGAAACCTCTGTCCCCATAATGTGTCAATAAGAGGTGAAGGGAGATCTGAGGTGGGCAGCTGAGGTTTTCTGTTACATGATTTTTGAAGGCTTTGATACCATGGCTAAAGATGCCAAGTTTGAGATATTTGTCGCTTCCTAGTTTGTAGGTTTGGGTTTTTTTCTAATGTAAAAGACATATAAGGAGTTGCTCCAGGAAAAATATTGCTGGCAGGAGTCTGCAGCCAGAAATAATTCAGGAAAAGTTATGCTCCATTTTACCTTTAACTAAAGCCATATGTGCTCATTAGCTCTTCCCTTCATCATCTCTTCTCCTCAGTAGAGTCACTTGACTCTGATTGCAGTTAAACTCTCCAGGTAGAGAGATGTTTCCTGTTTCCTTCTCTACTAATGTTTCCTATGGGACACTCCAGTTTCACAGGGGTGTCCCAGTAAGGTGGATCACAGGTGTGCAGTCAGATGGAGGATTTCCAACAGGGTGTGTTGTTTGGAGAAAGCATCTCTCTAGCAGTGCCAATAAGGTCACAGAGTAGGCTCGATTTGCAGGTGGCCCAACATTATAACACACTCTTTTCCTTCCTTTTAGTCGCACTATTACTTCATTCTTCATCATTTCCTTAACCAGAAAAAGAAATAGAAGATGGACATACCTCCGGGTCAAATGCCCTGATAAAATACAAATATCCCAAATATTAAAACCAACCTAAAATAACTTCCGTTTCAACTGAGGGGAAGACTTTTAGGTCTTCTGGCTCTCACTGTACCAGCAGTCACGTAACAAGCTCAGCAGTGTCCCACCAAACCACCTGCCTTAGGACATAGGATAGCAGGCAGGCAGGCAATTGGGCAACATTTCCTTGCCAATAATGTTCCTGCAGATTTCAGATACATTAAGCCGGTGGTTTTTCAGCATAAAATAATTCTGTGGACACTTCCGTGCAGCTGCTGTTCCGACAATGGTGACTGACAGAAACAGGCTGGGAAACGTGCTCAGAGCTCAAAAGAAAGGCTGAGGAACGCAAACAGTGCAAAGATGGGGTGGGAGGAGGAACTGTCTTGAGCAGGAATGTGTGAGGGAGCTTTCTGTATTCCTAACGCTTTGATCATGTAGAAGAAGCTCCTTTCCAAAGCCCTCTTGACCCTTGTTGCTCTTATTCTTTGGTGGAAAAAAACAACAGATCCATAGATGACAGTCACTGGACAGGACTGTGTCTACTATGTTTTTTACCGTATCAAATGCTACTTTTTTTATTAATTAATTCAATTAATTTCTTCTCCTGTCCTTCCTCACATGCTCGTATTGTGTTCTCCTGATTGAATAAACACTTTCTATTCTGAGCTCTGAAAGACGATGACACCTTGCTGTAAAACAGACAAGTATGGATTTTAAAAGCAGATCGCTTATAATTTCTTTCACTAGTGATTTTGCCATGTGTAAAGAGACATCTCTGAACATGATTATGGATAGATAACTACGTACATTTTGTTTATACCTAATAGGCTTCTTTGTGGCACTAAGAAATCCATGAAGGTTTCTATCTGACTGTTAAGAGATGTGGTACCAAGCTAACAGAGGGAAACCAATAAGAATGTTATTTTCACTCTGACCACTGATCGACTTTATAAGTTTTCTTATCAGAAAATGCAAATTTCCCAGCAGTATTTTGCTAAGGGATATTTTGATATTTTGATAGAGCCCAGAATATGAAATCAAAGTGGAGCTTTATTGGCTCAATATAAATAACTTACACAGAGTGTAGCATCCTTCTCTGCTGCATAGGATTTCAAAAGAACAGTATAGATCTGCACTTTTAATGTTATAACACAGAACTGTGTAGAAGATAGAGATGCAAAGCTAGATCATTAAAGGTCATTCACAATCTGTTAGTAGGATATGGAAGATTTCCCCAAAATAATATTATCATCAAGCATTTTGTTCATATACATATTCTGAGCCATATTTGCTGTAAATTTAGGCTTTTTAAAAATTCATTTAGTTACATTTAGCCCTATGAAGTGGGTTGCATAAGGACAGGATAATTTTGTGTTTTAACGTGGCAGAGAGAGTGCCTCTTTCTGTGTCCTTATTCACAGCCCAAACTTCATCATTGACATGTTCATCATAAAATCCTGACAGTCTTCTAAGATGTCTGCTCCCCAGAAGTGTTCCTTGAAAAAATATCAAGGAACAACTTTCATCTCCTCTTTTATCTAAGGTCCCTCTAGGTATTTGCAAAGGTTTATTTGTGCAAATGGTCACCTGATTTCCTCTTTTAATCACTTGAAACAGGGGAATAGCAACAGGTTAGCCTTAAAAGTATTTAGTTGCTGTTAACATTGGGGAAATTTTCATTGGGAATGAAAAAACTGTGTGAACAATGAACAAGTTACTGCAAACAACAGACCTGACTTACAGTATTTGTGAATGAATAGTGCACCCAGTTTTTTTGTTTTTTGCTTTCTGGTTTATTCCATTCCCAATGGGAACTACGCTATGTGGATGGTTAGGCTACTGACAAGATTGTTACATAGCTACATAATGATTAGATTTTTTGTCCATAAAAAATATTTTTCTTTGCATATTCCATAGTGCAAAAATTTTGGAGATGCATTCTATTTATTTTTATGCAATTCTAAATGACAAAGAGCCAAGAAAGATATTATTTGAGACAATGTTGGATTTTTAGGGAAAAAAAATCCTTGCAATCAGAAGAAAGGAAATCAATCCCTAAACACCTTTAGTGCCGGTTTTGAGGCTTATAGGGCTGTGTCTGCACTGTGGAAACTTCCTGTTGTCCCCATTCCTGCTTCAAAGGTATCCAAGGTAGGCAGTCTCTCCGAATGAACTGGGATTCTCTTCCTGCACTTTTACTCTGAAATCCTTTTAAAGGATGAGTAGTACACCTGGGGACCGGCGCCTTGTAAATACACTTGACATCTGTTTTGATAAAACTTCCATTTACCAGTAACCTGTGCCAAGACACGCTCTCCCTACTAGCTGTCTGCCGTAACCATTACTGGAGATTGTGTTTAACTGAATGATGGCAGAATGGTTCACTTAGCTCCAGCCTTTTGGCTTTGTTACTGAAGACCTGGGGCTGCATCTGTGGTACAATTTACAGCACAAAATGGCTTTTCATTCATTTACTCCCAGGAGGCTGAAGCAGTGTACAGGGTTTATGCATTTGATAAGATCAAAGGGCTGGAGAATGAAAGAAGCTGTTCAGACTTATTAGCGTTAATATTAACTCAAATGACAGTTTATGGTCAGCAGTGTTTTTCTTGGTGAATGGCGGGGTGTCTCAACTGCATTCATAAATACTTCTAAAAATATCTGTGGTACAGGTGACTGACAGATCTTTGAAGGTTTTAAAAAGAGAATGGGAGTCTGTTACAAAGGATGACCATGCATCTTACTGAAGTTTGTCACCTGTTTTTTCTTTCCCAAGTTCCTTCCATTCTAAAATGTTTTCTTACCAGATGGTCTATCTCATCTTTTTCATCTATGGCCAGAGCAGTAATGGAAAGTTGCCTTAATTTTTGACTCAAGTGATAACCTGTTGCAGTTTGTAGTTCCTTGTGGTGGTGTGGCATGCCACAGCCTGCCCGGAGAGTGCTGTGAGGGTCTCTTAGGGAGAGCAGCCGCGCTGCATCCCGTGGCCTCTTCCAGGCTGCCCCTCACTCGCTCCGGCCGGCTGTGGCTCCGCAAAGAGATGGTGATAAAGGAGGTGAGAAGGCTCTCTGCATGGGGCTGGAGAAGGTGTTTATTCCATGGCCGCCCCCAGGAACCCAGCACTGGCCCATGTGCAGGCCCCCAGAGATCGGGAGCCAGCACATGGCATGGCCAGGCCAGGCAGAGAGGGGCTGGTGCCCCAAGGCAGAGAGAGCTTCTGCCCCAGTGCCAAGAGCACTACCCCAATGCAGAGAGAGGGTTGCGTGGCCTCGACCCTTGGTTTAACTGGGGATGAGGGGGGCGGAGAGAGCACATGGACTAACAGTCTCAGAGCATAGGGGCGGTAGATGTGCGGAGTTGGGGTAACAGGAGACCAAGAGGAAGAACCCGAGGGAGTGGTCAGGAAGAGGGGTGCGGAGAGCCATGTGGACAGAGCAGGCAATTTAATAAGAACAGGAAATACGGCATCACAATAACTCATCTTAGAATCTCAGTTAACATGCCACAATCTCACATTGCTCCACTGACTGCTGTGAGAATGGTTTGGCATCTTAATTAAATTATTGCTAACTTATTTCTGAAATTCACCAAGAATTTAAGCCTACAACACCAACTAGCATTTCAAGTCAGTGTGATTTAATTATAATGAAAATTTTGAGCGTTTTAACTAGCATTTTAGCATCAAAGCTTTGGATTCCAATTTAGGCAAGTACTGCTATAACTCTTGGTATGCCCCCTGATCCTGAAAAACTAGAAAAACTCTAAAAGTCTAGTATGCATATGGGTGACTAACAATACAGCATGGCTGAGAGGTGCAAAACCCATTCCGAATTAGGACATTTGTGTTTAGTGTGCAGCAAAATTATCTTCTTTGTATTTGTTATAAACATGGTCTGCTTCTGCTAGAGAAAAAAGAAATTTCAGAAAGTGGCATAATGTCAACAAGAAGGTACTTGAGTAAATGTGCGAAGAAAATAGGTGCATTCCTGTTGTGTTATTGAATCTAGTATCATCCTTAAGAAGTCAGATGGTTTTTCTTAAAAAAAAAAAAAAGGCAGTGCAGTTGCAAAATAAAATTGTTGTGGTATTTGTGAATGAGAAAACCTTTATGCTTCGCATAGTCAAAAGAGCTGAAATGAGATACATTCAGTTTAGAGATGATTTCCTGTTTTCATAGCTTTTGCTTCTGCTATTGTTTCAACACAAGCTGTATTTACTCTATTCTGTTCTTGGGTGCAAAACAATAACATTAGGTCTTAAAAAAATCCTTTTATTTATTGCTGCTTGACTACCAAATCTTCCCAAATGCTTTTGTTACTGGATTTATTATTAACCTTTTTCAGATAAAATCTAACTACAAATAAGTAAAAAATTTTGGTCACCTGGACACAAAATTAAAATAACCTCGACTTAGAGTGTATTGTTTTATGTTTACTGTGACTTACCTCCTGCAATCAACTTTCTCTACACAGCCACTATGCTAAATGTTCAGCAGTCTTCTACAGAAATGACTTTTGACTCCATGTCAGGGTTTCTTGCACTTATTCATTTTTGTGTAGTTTCTCTAGCCTCAGTGAAGCACTTTTTCTTTCTTTTCCTTCATTTTCTCAGCAACTTGAGGGATTCCTATCCATTTTTACCAGGCAGCAAAGGTGAAATCATCTCTATAATAAAAATGTGTGTAAGGAGAGCAGAGCAATTTGCAGTGTCACAACATTGTGACACCGGTATCACATCACGAGATGCAAACGCTGTGCTCCCAAGCAAAGAGCATGCCATGCAGCCACTCCTGGCAACGTGTCAGAACTGCTCCTGACTTGCCTTGGTCCCTGCTGCAAAAGTTACAGAAACCCTCAATCCTCATTATCCAAGGCTACTAGAATACAGGGCAGTAAAAGGCAAGAGGGAGTGGGTGAAATAGAATTTCTGCAGGTTTTTGTGAAAAATTTCCTTTGTCATGGAGGATTTTCTACTCTTAGTTACAATGCCCAAAATAGTGCTCTTTCTAGGGCTTAACTTTCATGAGGAACAATTTACGTTTTGGACATTAGTTATTGGTCAAATCCTCTTTCAGTATCTGGGAGTGACAGCTCTGCAACAGACAGAGGCAGGAAGGACAATCCAATGAGCTGCTGAACAGCAAGAACCAAGATCCAGGGTTATGGTGACTGCCACATTGCGATTTGTGGGTTAACCATGGACTTCCATTTCATAGCCGCACATTGCTAAGATAGCTGCTAGCTTTAGAACCTATTAAAAGCTCTACGTAAGGAATAGTTGTGAGCTCCTTTCCCATCCCCAAACTCCACCTTTGCTTTTCATAACAACCACGACTGACCATACAGCCTGTCCTCCTGGTAGGACAGCTCCATTCTTCTGTGAACATCAGGAAAGTGTTTGTTTACCAGGTTAGCACTGCAAAACAGGCTCACCTAAGTTAAGAGGAACAGCCATGGGCCACAGAGATGTTTGTGAATTATGTGCCAATTATCAAGAAAACCTTCACCCTAGACAGTCAGACACACGCTGAGTAACTATGGAGTCAAAAGTGTTTGAAAATGGTGCTTTGCACTTCTTATCCAACAGATTCAGAGAGAGGGATGGAGATGGTTTTGCAGTGAATCCGAGAAAGGGATGCATCCCTCAAAGGGTTGGCATGGACGGGCTTGATGCAGATATGCAGTCTTGGCACAGACCAGGTCTATGCCTGACAAGCTAGACCTTGCACTGAGGGCTCTGGAGAGCAGTTGAAGTGATTTCTTAGTGGGTGGTTAGCATTTTGTCGCAGCAGAAGTTATTTAGTGGGGAAAACTCTTTTTGGTACTGATGATTTTGCTTAAACACTCAAAGCAGGAGTTGCTGGCATTGGCTGCTTACCCTGGGGCTGCAGCAGCGCTGCTCAGCACACCTGCCCTCATGCTTGCATCCTCCACATACCCCTGCATTAAACTTGATAACTTGGGGGGCAGGGGAGGAGTGAAAACAAAGAAAATGTTGATGGCCTAAGTCTGGCAATATTTTAAATCAACCTCATTACACTGAATTAAATGGGGTTGACTGGAGCAACTGGTCTATGTACAGCACAGAGGAGTCCCTTCACAAACAGCAGCGTCAGCAAAGAAATGCTCAGGAGTAACAACATGAGGGCCAAGCCTTAACATCCACCTTGAGTTCTTGTCACTGAAAAATTTCTAGTGCTTTATAAATAGTGGCTAGAGTGGTACTGCTTATTTAGGTCCATGAGAAGTAGAAAGAAACAGCAAGGGACTTGTTTGAATCTGTAGGAATTTAAAAAAAATCAAAACGCTTCTGGTATAAACATTTTAAATCTCTGCAGTT
Source organism: Machaerirhynchus nigripectus (assembly GCA_013397975.1). Taxonomy (NCBI): domain Eukaryota; kingdom Metazoa; phylum Chordata; class Aves; order Passeriformes; family Dicruridae; genus Machaerirhynchus; species Machaerirhynchus nigripectus. The sequence goes on along the minus strand of VZRQ01006447.1, from coordinate 945,168 downwards.
ATCATGTAGAAGATATGTGTAAAAACCTGATTCTTATTAATCCCAGTTGCTTCCTAGTTGTTGCTCAGCAAACTAACCTAGGGCTATGGAGATTGTTGCCATTTAATGATTCCATAGAAACCAAGGAGCATCCTACCTTCTCCAGCTGACAGAAGGACCAGCTCGAATGCCTGCAGTGCATCATTTTCTAATCCAAATGTCGGGCCATCAACTTTATGACTGTACAGAGGATGGTGTTAATGGTTGAGCTTAGCTGGCCAGTTGTGGGTGTCAGGTACAATGTGTTGTTCAGAACCAGCTCTCAGGAGTCTTTGTTCTCCAGTGTACATGATGAATACCTACAGACCTCCACAACCTCTTGATCTGTGCAGCTGCTTACCCTCCCCCAAACAGGTAAGGGTGAAATGCTGTGATCAAACCCTCTGTCTTCAAACCTTTCTTATTAGCAGGAGAAAGGAAAACACATTTCTAAGCAGTTTGCAGTGCTCTGTGTTTGAGCAGGATATGAAAGAGCCTGTCTGCTGTTTTGAGAACTGAGGAGATAGTGCCTTTCCCAGTAATTATACCTCGGTAAGGATATTTAAAAAATAATCAATTGTTTTAATCTGTCTGAAATAAAATGTCTTGTTGACTCTGTATTATAAAAGCACCGTTGAGATTTCCCTTCTTCATTTAGATATTTTGGCTGAATTGATTTAACAGGACTTGCTATGAGAAGAGAGAGAAGTGGTATGTGGTTGAGTTGACACTGTCTGCCAGGATGCTGAGGCTCAGCAGAAATAAGATAACCTCACAAATAAACAACAGATGGCCGATGGCCTAATGCTTTGATTTGGGTGTACATGACAGGGATTTATTCTTTCAACCTGGAGAAGGAGCCTCGGAAAGGCTGAAACTGCAGAAATGCATGACATGCGGACAGACACAGTTTGTTATGGGGATTTGGTCTGAGCAGATGGTATTAGAATACAGATCTATTATTAGGCATCTGCTTCCCATCTCAGTTATATGATGCATAAGACTTAGATTAAATTCCCCAAGGAATGCCCTGATCACTTACTAATTTGTGCATGTGCATCTCTATTTGTGTGTTTGAATACAATGGGCTACATCCTGAGCTAAGTTACAGAGGTATACATTTAGAGAGTGACAGCAGCGTAACTGCCAGCATCATCTCATCTGTGTTCTCATTGCACAGAGAACTCCCTAGTGGTAAACTATTAGTTAAGGATTGGTGCTCAAAACAGACAGAGTTTCTGTGCTCTCTGAGTAAATGTGCATGGATCAACACACCAAGAAAGCAGCAACCTGTAAATGTTCTGTAAGACCTGCAATCAGGTAGATACAGCATGGGTTAAGATTTATTTCTGCTTTATCTCCATTTTCCTTCAAGTTAAGGTACATCATGGGATCAGTACTATGGATGTCCTCACGCCAGCCCTTGCTGGACTCAAGGCAGGAACTATTCCAGGCTGTGAAAGGAGGGCTTCAAAACACCTGCAGTAGTGAAAATGCCATGTCTTGCAACAAGACAAATAATTTAGGGACTTTTGAACTCTGTTCTTTATGCTTCCCATGTGAAAAATATGAAGGTGATCAGCAGAGCCCAATGGCTTCCTGCCTTGAGGGACCAACCTCCCACTGCCCTACCTGCAGCAAGTTTGAACCCAGTTCACGATTCAGCAGCAAACTCACAGAGCCTCCCCCTGGGGGGTGACCTGACAGGGTTACATGCATTAATGGGAAGGAGCAGCAGCCCTCAGCAGTACCTCAGGCCAGTAACCTGCCTTGTACGAGAGAGGCGGACCTGCCTGGGCTGGGTCAAGGATCTGTGTTTTGCCAGCATCCTTGCACTCCCTTCCCTCACCCCTCCACTCCCCCCAAGCTACATACAGGGGGAGGACTTTGAGCTCTGAATCTCCCTTAATTAACACTCCCACTTGGAAGCCTTGGAGCATGAGAAAGGCATCCATGATATGGCACAGCCCCCTCCCCCCGCCCCGACAGCCATGTCTGAACCCTCACAAAGGCAAGAGGACCACAATTTCATCTGCTTGGGCCCTCTAGGGGACAGATTGTGTGGAGGCTGAGGGAAACTAACCCACTTTATAAGAGGAAACATTCCCAACCCAGCATTTCTGTCCCTTATCTTCGAATATTTAGTAATAAGTATGTTTTAGTGCAGGAAAGATGCTGCCCTAGATGTGTCTCAGTTATAGCTGGGGCTGTTGTGGTATCTACTGGGTTGTTGCAGTGAAGGAAGAAAAAGATACTGAACTTCAGCTCCAGGAAAATGTCTCTGATAAATATGTAAAGCAAAATTCTGATTACATCAAAGAAAATAATGTATCTGTTAAGCTCTACTTCTCTGAAGCAATTTCAGGCTAGCGTAAGTTGCTTTATTAATAAATAAATATACAGATTTAACAAGCAGTTCTCTCCTTGCACAGAGAATCTAAGGAATAATATGTAACCACTGAAGTAATTCTTCTGCCTTCAAATTTCCACCATCTTCTGGAAAGTAAAAAAGTGCAATATTTGGCTGTCTTTGTCAAGTTTATAATGTCATTTATGATCCAAGCTGCTGTGTTTAGGAATAGGTGCATGCTACCGAAGTAGTGTTCAAGTGTGAACAAGCTCTCACATCTGATCCCAATTAGAGTGGAAGAACAAGTGCTGAAATTGCAAAATTTACCCTAAAGTTATGTTCTTACCTCCATGGTGAGCGAGCCTACATCCTAGAGCTGCTAATGCAGGTCTGAGGCACATTCTTTGTGGCTGAAGGCAATGTCCAACTCATCAGTCATTCAGTTCTTCAAAATGCATCAAGATGAGGGTAGTGTCATTGAAATATGGTGTATTTCAAGTACAAGATTTATTGCAGAGTTTAGGGGCTGTGCATCTGTTATGATGACTTTTCTGATCAACCTGAGTATGCAGTCACTGTTTGTCCAGGATTTCCAGGTGTCCATGGGCTTTGTCAGACCTACAACTACATTAAAGCTCAGGTCCTTCTTTTTTTCAGTCAGACAAGTATCCCAGCTACTCCAGGCAGTGCTCATGAGGTGGAAAGGAAACCGGGCACCTTTTTCCCCCATTCTTTCTGTGACTATAAATCAGTCTGGCTCAATTAAACACAGTTTCTATAATTGCATGAGAACAGCCATATCTCTGAGCTATAGAGTGGTTACAGCCTTATTTAATTACATGGTACTTCATTTTTGCTGACTACTGAGCTGGTCTCCTGAAAGATTAGAAGACAGATGAGGAATTGCAGTAACATACTTAAGTTCTCTGAGGAAAGTTTTCTTTCTAAGAACAGAGAAGAAGGAGATGGGTGGAATTCTGAGATACCAGTAAACCTCTGCAGGTGGGGAGGGGAGTTAATAGCTAGGGGACTAGTCAAGCTATTTCAGCCCTGAAAAAATTCAGTGACAAAGGCCATTGCACTGATCCAAAAAATGCTGTGGATTATTAAGTTTTGCATTTTCACTTTCCCTACTAAGAATCATTCTAAGTGGAGAGAAAAAATAAATAGAAAAATGGGAACAGAGAATAAAGCCCCTTTCATGAAAGACATGTAACGAGCAGAGAAAATTGCCTCTTTTCATTATAGCCTTAAGCCTGACCTCATGCTCTGTCTCACAAGCTGCATTTTTCATTATTAGCCTCAGAAATATCTTCTATTCCATGTACTTATTCTTCCTTTTGAAGAAATTCAGACAATGATGGCAATGATGGTGATGAGGAACTCTGTTTTATGGGACCTAACCTGTGGCCATCCACTCAAAGCTTCTAAAGAATCCGAAAGGGTTTCTCTCCCAGAATTTATAGTTAATTAACACTTTTCACCCTCAGCTGATGATATTTCAGACTGAGTAAATTGTATCTATCACTGCTCAAGTGGAACTGTCAGATACATGAACCCCAGATTTCTTTCATTAAA